>CAJUYG010001641.1:64812-80891 GCA_910591675.1 Galerucella calmariensis | reverse complement strand
TATCGAATGATTTCGACTGAATTCCTTTCACGGCTTCAGATAAACTTGCCAAAGTATACTAATTCTTGAGAATGTATTCAATATTTATCTGTGAGGACATTCCTACAGGATCAAATTGTATTCTGTTGGAGTAAAGTGAGGATGTAACCTTTTCTTCCGAGTTTTCTACATCCTTTTTTCATCCAGTCATAGTCGTTTCGAGTTCTTCCATCAAAAATATTCAAAAGTAATAGAAAATAGTATATTTGACACATAATTACATGTTATAGGTTGATTTGAACCCTTGTTTTTAACAAACCAAAGCGATTATACTTTTTAGTGGCCGCTGGTGAAATTTGGGACTGATTTTGAACGACCACCTTTATCATAGTGGTAGAGATTTCCATTTGACTCCAAGATTCAGCCTGCATTCTGTCTGAATCTTTTAAAATGCACAGTTATACTGACTCTATTTGGAATTGTTGAATTTCATGAGTCCTCGTTAATATTTTTTGTGGTCAGTTTTCAAAATTTTTAAACATCTTCCATCCTCATTCCTTTTATATGTTGTTTAATCATTTTTCCCTATCCCTGACTCGTCGACCATTATATATCAAAAGAAACAATGACTGTTTGTGCAATTTGCATCATAGAGGCTTAAAGTGTCACGGTGCGTGGTACAGCAGCAACGGCAGCAGACATTCCCGTTTGCAGCTCTGTCAGCATTCTACAAATCTGAAAGCCAACATAAATCATGTACAGGCTGTGTTCTCTCTTAGCTCTAAACTATTTTCTACTATATAACACTTGATATTTCACTGAACCGGTGGAGAATAATAAATCGCTGAGTGCAAAAGTATTTGTCAATTGAATTATGATGTGTAATACATTTTTATAGTGATGTGTATCTCTAGAAATGAAATTTTATTGTAAAAAGTGACCGATTGTATTTTGCAATGATCTTGAAATATACACTGCACCTCTTATATCCACATTTATCAAAATATCGAAACTGCTATCTAATGTATTTCCTATTTGGTCGTAATTTAAGTTTTATCCCAACTCTCATCGAAAATTATAAAAAAAGTGGATGAAAACGACATTCAAGGGTTTGCTTAATAAGATTTACTTTGTGAATTGAAGTCAATGAATACATTTGCAGAGAGTTTTTCTGGTTTTTTCCTGTCGAACATTTTTAATTCCGCGCGATTTGCTGGCATTGGTCCATTAATCTATTTTCACTCACGAACCTTGTGACAATCGTTTCACTAATGAAAGCAGGGAATGTTAACAGACATAGACGTCACACAAAGGTAATTTAATGGTATTTGTAATAGGAATTATTCGTTAACAATCAGAAGAGTGGCATATTTGAGTAGAAGTGAATGGAAACAGAAATTTTGAAGGGTCTTTCAGACCTGAAAAGTCTACTTGGTTGCCAAGAAAAGTCCTAGAGACTATAGTAGCTCCTTCAGACTTATTTTCCGGAGACATTCCAGGATATCTGCAGGCTTTAGTTCAGATACGTATCTTTCGTCCCCATTTTTCTTGCTCCACTTCTTTGTGCAGTCTTCCTACGTCCTAGGATTTGATTTCTCCAATGTAGTTTTACAAGAGTATCTTTGGTTCTCCAAGCCCTACTAGATCTTTCCAATGTTCAACTTCCCCTTCTGCCCTCAACATTTGAATCAAATAACAGTTAATACAGTAAGTATATAAATAGAATAGTGTCAATGGAATCAATAACAGGTTCACCCACCCTATACTTTTTTTTACTCTGTTATTTAACGTTGGTCTATTTCTGCGACTGAGGCTAATCACCGACGCCGGGAGCACTCTACCCCTAAGCGAAAATTTTGGCGAACCCACTAGTGCTCCAACCAGTGGTAGGGTTCTTTAACGAGCCCAACATCCATGGACTCGGGACCTCGGTTTTACGTCTCCCCCGAAAGACGGCATATTTACATTATACCTCGTGCTTATTGGTATAATACCTGCGAATTGTGATATGCTAGTCCGCTGCAGGCTGTACGGGCCCTATACGATGGTTTTCCTGGCATGGTCACCCATCCAAAAACTAACCATGTTCGACACTGCTTGACTGTAATTATCGCATCAAACCCGTTCCACTACAGTACTGGGTCGTCGCCCTTACCCTATACTTACTTATTCATTTATTTATTTCGTGAAATAGTCCATTTTGTTCCCTATTCCAGAAATAAAGGGTTACTTAATTGACAACTATTTGAAATACTGCCCAAAAGATACTTTAATTGGTGGCGCCATTGCAGCTACTACCAGCAGGCCGACGAATTTTATTTGCGTAATAGATGTCGTTCGGGAGAACGTTCAAAAAGGAGGAGAATCGATGGATGAGGGAATTGGGTATTCAGTTTTCGATTAGGCTAGAGTTTAAGAGAGGATGCGAGAACGTTAATAAAGTTTCAGTTAATTCTCTCTTTCCCAGTTGTGTCTTTTACAACGATGGATGTTCTATAATTGTTTTGCTAATACTGTTCGGTGTATGGACATCCCTAAATTGTTTTTTCTTTCGAAATTCATTCGTTAAAGTTACAGCATAATATAGTTACTGATTTTAGGGGATAATATACCTAGTGTTACGGGTTATATCGATTATAGGCTGAGTTAGAGCCGATGAACAGGGTTGAGAGGTCACTAGCTAGAATATTCCTAGTAATTAAATGAGTGGAGAGAAAATAACAAACTTGCTTGCAACATCCATAAATAATAATCTAATTGGGGTAAATATAAAAAGCTGTTCAATATTGTTTTGGGAAATTGTATACTTATCTGAACCATAATATATATCTTACCATCGCATCAAAGTGTGAGATTACAGAGCGTGACGAACGAGCAGAACGACTCGGTCCCTCATGAGATGCATCCCCACGAGAAATTTCAAATTGCATATTGCCGGAGGTCTGTCTGTTTCTTCTGCTCTCGATGCACGCCTAGTGTAGTCTCTGATATTCGGTGTACATCTGGAAAACATTCCAGAAAAACCGAGGTCGACAATGAATGAAACATGAGTATGATTGTCATCTTGAATCCGATGGCGTTGCACCTTGTTGATACGTTGTAATGGAGTTTGGGATTTCATGCTTGACTGCTTCCTTTTCTTTTTGAAAGACGAATGGAATGGAAAATGTTACTTTATTATAATAATTTGAATTTGTCCTTTGAATTGTTCACATAAACGATAATGATTCTAAACTGAAAACCTCTTTTCTTTCGTCCAACAGCTATCAATCACTTGTTGATAAATAGAGTTAATTTCCGTGATCCCAACCTTCAAGAACAAACTACTGATGACTTTTCAAATTTAACAATACGTTGAGATCTATACTAACAGAAACTAAACCAAAAATTAAATAACAATCTTCAAAAAACATCATATATCAGATATCCTGTGAATGCGTCAAATTCTATTTAGGTGAAACATCTAGACCAATAAAAATCAGAATTAATCAACACAAAAAATATATTGAAGATATGGAGTTTTTCCAGTCAGGTATTTGCATCTGTAGAAGGAGGGTGACTGTAGGCTCACATTGTACATCCTCCAGGGGAGTTGTCCTCCTAGGTCAACTTCCAACCTGTTCTTCTCAGGAAGGTGGACAGGTCACTAGGAGACATCTCCTTTATATCGGCAGGTGTAGGCCAAGACCCACCAAACACACACTCTCTTATTGACAATAACTCCGTACACTCGCATAAGACATGCCTGACAGTTTCAACTTCCTGTTCACACATCCTGCAAAGAGGTGTGTCCACTAGCCCCATAGTATGGAGGTGTTGTTGACAGTAACCAGTCAGAAATCCTACTGTTAAACATAGGTTTTTCCTGGTCATCGCCAAATATTTCTTCGGCGCCAGCTTCCCAGGGTCGCCCAGGGCAAGACTGCATCCTTTGATTCCATCCCATCTCTTGAGGGATTGAGCATGGGTTTAACGTTTGGCTAGTTTCGCAATTGTCGAAGTCGTTAGGCCGTAGGTGTCACTGGGTCCTAGAATTTTAAGTCCAGCGGCTTTCCCGGCTAAAGAATCGGCAATGCGATTTCCTTTACCCCTGTCGGGCCCTTTAACCCACCTCAGGATAATATTGTTATCTGCCACGGCCGTTAGCTAAATCTTGGTGGCACTCTTGCACTAGCCTCGATATAACACGTTGTCTGTTCAAGGCCAATATCAGTCAGATTGTTATGTTTCCTCTTCCTCTTCTGGTTAGTTCTTTTGTGTCAATTGAGATACCTGCCAGTTCTGTTTGAACCACGCTGGTATTGTTTCCCATTCCCCACTCAATCCTTAGGCTTAGTGCTCTCGAGTGAAGTCAGGTATTTGCAAACTTGCTTGGGAAGAGGGGCATTAAATTTAACACCTACACTTCACTGGATCCCATTCCTAGTAGACTATAGTGTTGCTTGAATGTCATACAATGGAATATCTCATTTCAAATCTCACCAAAAATAATATTATCTACTGTGAATAAACCCTAAAAATTTTTGCTTATAGTGTTTCCGGTTTATTGCTCTGAGAGCTTTTATGAAAGCGACCTGCGAGAGATTTCCGTGTACTGCTCAAACTAAAGATCCGCCCTATCTTAGAGTTGAGTGTTCTGTTTTACATTTTCACTGCTCTAAAATATAAAACGATCGCTCTCAACGGATCTGAAAATATTGAGGGAGCTAAGAGAGCATTCCTGAAAATATAACCTCTTGTGGTGTCAAAATCAAATACCTCTCTCTTCTCATCGGGATCAACAAACAAGTTCTTCGGTATTGCCAACATATTTAATGCCGCATCACCTATTTTAAATAACAAATATACAATATTTAAATGATCTTCTGATAAGTAGTCGTAGAATCAATGAGGTTAGGTTTGCTTCCCCCGCCATTCGATGAGGTATGATCGATTACACAATCGAGAAAAGATCGAGAGTGCTCGCAGTGAAGTTAGTTCACTATGTTCCTATGTGTATGATGAATCTCAGAAATTGTGAGTGAACTTCAAAATATTATTGATGGTCAATTTTTTCAATACTTCCAGATATTGGGACCAAAAATTTTGATTCTTGATAACGGTAGTTGAAACCGTCACGAAACGTTTAATTTTCCAATAAATTAACGAAAAAAATAGTGAATACACCACAAGAAAGATACAGAGGATATTTATTAATTGTTTTGTTATAAACTGTAGCGTCACTATCAACGCAAACATCAATTTTCGATTCATTTGTCGATTTATTTATTCTGTAATCACTCCACACGTTCGGAAATAACTCATAAAGAACTTCCCATTCAGTCTCCACCGTTGACCAGTGAATAAACTTTGTACACCTGAATACTGCAAACTTCCACATGCCATACGTTATCAAACAAAACATAGTTTGAGAACTAGTTCAGCATCTCTAAATGAATGCTCGTAAAAGTATTTCGCCTTATAGGAAGTCCGTTTTCTCAATTTCGCAACTACCGGAACAATTTCACTTGTCGAAACTACTTACGATATTGTAACAGACCTTGGAGTAAATAATGTTTATAAAATATGGAACTTGGAAGTTCATTTATCAAGAGGTAGCCTGGCCAACCTTCGACTTTCATTCAAAGTTGCTTATATACAGTGTTGACTTATATTGAAAATGTTTAAAAACTTTTCTTCCAATAATATACACCAACAACTCAGAAGTAGAACAACTTAACTAACACAATATACAATCACAAACACAAATATGTCAGATGTGGTACTTCTTCGTTGAACGATTTGGCCGTAGCTGCCATTGGCCAGCTACTCTGATAAATATTGCCAACATTGTTCCAGATCTTATGAGTTTCGGTATCAATTCCTGTGGAAAAATCTTTTTCTTCTCCGAAAAAGTTATAAAGAAACAACCAGAGCTATGGAATAATTTAGACTCCTCTGTACAGCATTAATGAATCAACATAACAATGTCATTATGACACGTTGGAATAAGGAAAATAAACCCATTATTTTCATATTATCAATTTATTCACGTACAACACTATTCAGTTTTACAGTTAGTTTCTCCTGTGCGGCAACGAATACTAAATAAATTCTATGTGGCAACAATGAAAGCGACTCAAAGTTACAGAAAACTTCCCTTGTTTGTTTAAGGTGCAAAGAAACTTTTTCCAATGCCAAAACTAATTTTCTCCGTAACGGGAATAAAATAAAATCAAGGATTTTTCCTACGAACCGGGGAAATTTCTGTATCACCGCTTTCTGAATTGCTTTTTTGAATGATTTTAACGTTCGCATTTTAATTTTCTGATATTTTTACGCGTTCAATTTGATGAGAATTATGGATAAGTATATAGTGGAGGCGCTTTTTTAATATAATATATTCTCTCCCAAGCACAAAATAATCATTATTCCTATAAAATGAAGATCTGATCTAAATTGGAAAGGTGGTGCAACCCTACAGCACCTTGTTTTTAAACTAGGAGTTTTGATATCGAGAAATGCCATAATAATGTACTGTAATGTGAGTAAGACTTGATGTAGAAATATTTACAATAATAAAATTTTACTTGGGAATTTATATTATTAACAAGAAAAAAAAGCATAGATTTTGTTTATCAAACTGAGTAAATAATAAAAATAGCACTTAACTTAGTTGGAATACAATACTTAGGTGAAAATAAAACAACAAACGTGGAAAATATGTACCTAATAAAGATTGAGGTTATAATATTTTCAAATAAACACAAAACTGACAAATATCCTTGTCAGTTGTATCAAAAAATCTGTGTGAAACGGTCGGCAATTTAACCAATCACGAGGCTGCAGAAATGCCAACTTAAATTCAAATCGCTCCTTTTATTATAAAACAAGGTAAAGACATCTTAAAGCCCTTTGTGTATTCTCCTGTGAGTCACTAATTAGACGATTTGCATTTTGAAACTAATGATCCTTTAGTAATAGGTCAAGTATATAATAAATTGAATCTGAAAATTTAGCTAAAAAAATTTTGGGTCGTATAAGAAACTATACGTTTAAAAAGCGCCCGAACTATTGAAAAATATCTCGCTTTTATGTGGTTGGTTTTGTTGGCCAGGAATATATTTTCCTATGCATAGGTACAATCTTGCAAATGTTCATACAAGGAAAATGCATTAAAATGCTAAATTATGCAGTTATTTTATCTGAAGTTTCTGATTTTAATTACAATTTGCATTTTTCATGCTTTTTTTTAAACAAAAATTATAATAAGCGTGCTTGCTGTACCATTTTTAATTTCGTTAATTTAAAGCTCCTTTGAATGAGTTAATAGGAAATAAACTAATTCCAACATTTCTTACACGTCCTCACTTTTGTTATTTTTTTACAGCTCCCTGGAAAATTATAATTGAGACGTGAAATTCTAGAGAAATAAGAATAAAGATTTATGTTTTACTCAAGATTTTCTGTGAAGAAAGAATGGAAAACTTCGGATTTCTTAGAATGAAACAGTTTTCAAAGCAAACTAAGACATTTCCATCAAATACAGTTTCCTTTATGGATAGTACCTGGATGTAAACTAATTAGCAGGTAGATGCAACTATTTTAATATTTTATTGAAAGACTTTTTCGCTCGCATTCCACGCAGTATCTATCTTTGCTTAATTGGTAAACGTTTGAAGTGAATGAACAGCTGAATGAAATTTTGACTGTTTTTTATTATATATATATATATATATATTTTTTTTTTCCAATAGCATTGTGAGTCATTGAAAATTGAGGAAAACACAATCAATATTTCAAATCTACATGTAGAAAAGTAGTAGTAAGATTATATCAATAATTCTCACAATTATAGTTTTTCCTGAAATGTCCAATTCCGAACCGGTTTTGTTAATGAAGATCGTAAAAAGAGACATGCCGTTGATATTTGGATGAGATATGGTTGAAATAATACCTTTCTTGGTATGCGTCATCGATTGTTAATGTCCTTCTAGCACATTACGTAGGAAGAAATGGAAAAAAGGCAGTTCTGTAATTAATGCTTATCAAAATGTCACAATAATGAACCGTTCAAATGTATTACAAACGTTAACCCTAATCTTTGACTTACAAAAATTTGATTGGTTGATGTTTAGATTACGCGCCAGCTCAACCTATCAATCGAGAGTTCAAAATAATATGAAGGCATTACTTTCGTAGCGGAAATGTGTCTTACGTCTTTTTCTACTGTCACACTGAGACAGATCTGTACTTTGTTGTTCACGGTCAATTATTATTTGTGAAAAGCGAATATGAATCTTATTGTTTTATTTATTTAGATAATACAAAAATATGCATGTATACACGGAAAAACATCAGTATTTCGAAAGTTCTCAAATATTTTCAGTTATAAAAAGGAGCTGGTAATTATTAATTCCATAGCCTATCCGAATTTGGCTAAATACGATCCTGATGATTTTATTTATCAAATTTAAGGTTATCTATATGTCAAAATAGCAAATAAAATAAACGACATGCCGAAAACCCGGATATACGTCACAATCGATGACGCACCCCATTATTTCCCCGTATTATTTCAACCATAATAATAATTATTTATCACAATTGATTCCTGCCAAAAATACCGCAAGACGTCAGCGTACAGACAAAATCATAATCGTCATACCTACTTATCTTAAATCCATGCTCAAACAAAAACAATTAAACAGTGAAAAGACGTAAGGCTGGGACAACTAAATTTTCTCAAACTACACGTAAAAAAACTCAAAAATATTTTTATCAGGACACCAACACTGTTTCAAGGTGAAATATTATAGATACTAACAAAGATAAGACAGAGCGAATGGAATGCTTATGCTTTAATGATAGGTTTTTGCAAAGCTTTGTGTATAGCGAAACTGAAGTATTCAAACGATCACTTTTGGAAGCGATACTGGCACACATCGACCTGTATTTAACTTGAAATTTGGTAGAAACTTCCTGTTTCCACGTGAGATAGCAAAACTTTTTCCATCAAAAGTATTGTGGAGCTTATATCAATTCTGTTGATCGATAGACCTGCAACTTTCATGTTGATTTTCTTGTGATTCACTGGATATTGCATGGCCGTATATTTACAATGTAGAGGGTAATTCAGCTCAAATGACCCACACATTACGACCCTTGCCTACATATATAAATAGTTCCATGGTATAATTTGGAAAGTTTTGGTTGCATCCTTCATTAGTAATATATTAGCTGTCATTCAATCTCTCAAGCAGGGAATTGGAGTTTTCATGTAACTTGAATGGATTTGAAAAGTATATTTTTTTCAACAGAAATTTGATCAAAAAAATATAAAAAAAGTAATAAACAAGAAGAATAATGCTTGTTTAAATCACTACTTCCTTCTTGCTTTTGTTCAGTCACGTTTAGTATGATTAAAATAAGACTCCACTATTACTCCAAATAAGAATGTTACATCTTGAAACGTTAACCTCAATCTTAGGTGACATAACCAAGAAGATAACAAAGCAATCTCTTTCCTCTTTCCGCTTAAATTCAATAGTCATCTAATAAATTGAGAACTTTTCAGTTACGTCTGCAAGTTAGCGAACAAAAGAAATTTTACAAACATTTAAATTCTACAACTCAGATTTAATCGTCATGGATAAAACTACCTTTCCACTGTTTTATTTTGTGTACGTACGTTCCTGAGAGCTTCTTAGAATTTACATTTATTGATATTACTTCTTTTACTTCTTTCCGGAGCGTGGTTTTCCACTACCGTGGACTGAAACGATTATAACTGGCTGTAATGCGTTCATTTTGGATAACGTATAATGCTAATGGAAGGCTTTTTCCTGCTGCTACGTTTTGAACAACTTTAAAGCTTTATTCCGGTAGAGATGTTCTCTTTTATGCTTCTTTTAGATCATTAGTCTCTTCCAGAATGAAATTATTTCACTTTGTTTCCTTTTTATTCAAAAATCACGTCATATTTCATGCATCTGTACAGGGTGCTTATGAGTTCATGCAAAGGAATTCGAGAGCTATTTTGCATGATCTTGAGCGTAGTATTGTTCTTGCACCAAACACTCCATCTATAAATAAACAAGCTAAGAAGGTAATGATTCGCGCGACTCGTCTTTGAAGGACCGTTTTTCGGCATAAATTATCAGCGCTATACAGGATGTCCCATGACGAGTTAAAACTATCTGTATATGGAAAAATACTCATAGTAAAATCATGAGAACCTCAGTATAGCTTTGTCTGGAAACTTTTTTCGAAAAAAACCATACCTACTTTTTGAGTTATTGATTTTTTGGAAAGAATTTGACCATTGCAGACCCTTGTAAATTATGTTTTTACGAGGATACCCTTGAAGATATGAAAACGATTTCTGTTCGGTTGCTTTTAGCAAGGTCAGACGTATTTGAATCTATGTTTTCATTTTATACAGGGTGTGTATAGAAAGTGTTCAAAATTTAACATCATGAATATCAAATATCTTCATTTTCTTAAATAGAACCACCCAGTTTTTTCCATTTTATTGCATTCAGGAGTAAAAAATAAGGCAAATTCATGTATACTTTCCTAGACCTAAACATTACCGTTATCCAGATATTGAATGTTTTCTGTACATTTTGAGAGATGCAGGTGTGGTCTAAATTTTATTTTGACCCGTTGATACAAGCACTAAGAAATAAAAAAGATTATGTAAACTTGCTTTCAATACATGGTAAATATGGCAAAGTTGTTAAAAGAACATATATGTGCTTTATTTGAAGTAAGATATCCTGCATCTCTAAAAATTTACAGAAAACATTTAATATCTGGATTACGGTAAGGTTTAGGTATAGGAAAGTATATATGAATTTGCCTTATTTTTCACTCCTGAATGCATTAAAATAAAAAAAAAACTAGGTGGTTTAATGGGAAAAAATGAAGAAATTTGATATTTATGAAGTTAAACTATGAACACTTTCTATACACACCTTGTATGAAATGAAAAATTTCCAACATAGATTCAAATAGGTCTGACCTTGCTTAAGTCAACTGAACAAAAACCATTTTCATATCGTCAAGAGTATCCTTTAAAAAAATAATTTGTAAGGGTCTGCAACCGTCAAATTTTTCACAAAAAAATTTATAACTCAAAAAATATGCATTTTTCGAGAAAAAATTTCAGGCAAAAGTATACTAAAATTTTACGGAGATTTGAAAAATGTATTAATATACAGGGTGTTTTATTTAAAATAACAAAGTTACATTCGACTTCCGGTAGAACCGGAAGTTTGCCATTTTTGAAAATATTTTAGTTAAAAAGATCGCATCCGAAAACCGAAACGTAGGAATTTTCAAGATTTTACTACAAGTATTTTCCCATATACAGATAGTTTTAACTCGTCGTGGGACACCATGTATAAAAGTAAACCATCATGTGGCGCCGCCACATTGACCATGCGCTCTACTCCGCGGCCGGCTGTAACGCGACATGCGATAGATGATCGACAAATTTTGAGGCGATAGAATGGAAATCAACTTAAACTGTGCTAAATTATTCACTATAAAAGCTGCACAAGCAAAGTTAATTCTTATACTTATATAAAAGTAATATGAATATATCCAACAGTGAATTCAATTTAAATCTTTCAGTCACGATTGACCAGTCAATATTAAGTATCCAAATAATAAATATAGTTTAAAAAAAAACTAAAAAAACATGCTTTTAAAGAATATCGAACTAAAAAGTTAAAAAATAATTTTAAAAATGAACATAAAACAATAGTATATAAAAAATACTAGTGTATCGAGCACCCCCCGCTTTTCCCTCAATTATACTAGTATTTTTTATAGTTTATTTTTAAAAATTTTTTCAACTTTTCAGTTCGATATTCTTTAAAAGCGTGTTTTTTTAGTTTTTTTAAACTATATTTATTTTTCATTTTTTAGTTCGATTTATTGTCAATAGAGTATTTCTTCAGCTAACGATTGCATTTAGGATGATGGAGTATACTAACAATCAAAGGAGAGTTACAAACCCACAAACATACAAGTGGAGCTAATAAAAGCGTGTTAAAAATCCAGAAATTGATGCTAATCCTCATTTAATTGTAGGGCAAGAGAAACATACTAACTACGTCTTTATACCTATTTATAATTTTCATAAGCCTACATTCCGATAACTTCAATTTAATTTTGTATAATTGTACATGAACCTAATGACAATTTCTAATCTAAGTCTCAACGGCATAAATATATCTTTCAATTTTGTGATATTTTATCCTCCGTCATGAAGGACTTGATTGTAATACGAACTAGTCACGGCATTGGATAATTTTTGTGGCGCTCTACTTGAATTTCTATTGCTTTTGATTGACTGTATACAAAATTAGAATTAATGATCCTTATCGTTATTTAATAAAGCCTAAATACACTTGATTACATGTTCACAGCTTGAAGTTGATGATTGAAACAAATTGTTGTGTAATTTGTTGAGTATTTTTCACGGAAGCCTTAAGTTAAAACTACAGTATTAAAGTAGTGGATGATTGAAAATGCACAGCTTTTGTCTGGAATATTTTGTTACTTCAACATTTCGGAGTAACAAAATCCCAACATTATGAAAATTGGAACAATTGCAGCTCGATGTACCACAAAAAACAGCATTACCCAAATAATACTCCAGATACTTTCAAATATTACTTATTCAACCAAATAGTTTGATAATTTTCATTGTGTAGTGTTACCAATTGATTAAGGTCAACTAAACTCTGGGTTCGAAAATAAAAAAACAATAAGATTTAATGCTGGTTTAATATAATAAATTATTTGGGTGGTTGGATGTATACAACAAAATTTAAATTAGGCCTTGCCTATGGTAGTAACGACAAAAACTCCCTGAAGGTAGTTCCTATGTAGTGAAGTCTGAAGTTGACTTCGTGGTTCTATAAGTAGGTTAGGTTAACCAGAGAGCATGGCTGAGTTTATTTTAAAAGTTGAAATTATAATTTATCCACTCTAACCTTGGGGGTAGGTGAATATAGAATCATAAGAAATAAATACCTTGGTATGCATACGCTGGTTTACAACCTCTGGTGACTATACTATTCTTAATACCTAATCTACAATAAAAATTATCCTCCACAGAGGGTATGAACAAAAAAAAAAGGAAATTGAACTTCCTCAACAAGTCTGATAATATCCTCCAATATTGTCTTATTGTCTACTCAAAATAGCGGATTCCTTGAGAAAGTATGGTGTGCAGGTTACTTGTTGCAAATCAAGTAGTAAGTGTCCTTGCTAGAAGACTGATGTAGGTGTTACCTCAGTTGGGTGGAAACCTTATTCCGCAACTTGATCTTAAGCGTCCATATATACTTAGGTAAAGTCGAGGGTACAGTTGATCGACTACAATGGTCCACCAAAGTAGAGATGTATTAGGTGGTTTGGATACAGCACAAATGGAGAAGAGAAAAAGGTAAAAACTAAGGAAAAGAATAAGAGACCTGAAAGGAAATTTGAGTAAGTACTTTTTTTAATAAATGTTGAGAGGATTGAGTATCGTAGAACTGATAACTAAACTCACCGTAGATGTCGGGTGGCCTCAAAGTGGTTATGCCTACAGATATGAAGACAGGATACTAAGATGAGCCCAAAACTTAATATCCACTTAGACAGAGTGGTAGAGTTCCAACAGGATCACTCTAATAAAATTTAGGCTCACTTAATATTTTCCAAATCAGCAAAATTGCTATTCCATGTGGTCTTTTAAGAACCTCACAAGGACCACAAAAAACTATTTCCTGTTTACGTATCGATGATGGTCTTCAAAAAAAAGGTTTGTTCTTTTATTTAACTATTTATTAGAAAAGTACTTGAACAAGGATAACCTCTGATGACAGAAATTGTACGTAGAAAACTATTAATTCATAAAACAGGGAGATGTGTAAGAAGAGTGAAAGGAGTCCTGAGACCTTAATTATTCTAGTTATGCTTAAAACAATCCCGATTAGTTTTTAATAACCAAACAGTTGGTATGTACAGAGCTCATTTTTGGATGTTTGAAAGAGGGACCCGAATAATCCTTTTTCCAAAATAATCGGAACGGATCTATTGCTAGAAGCAACAACATAAAAATCTCCTTGGCTCTACTTCCAGGCGACTCCAAGAGCAGCCAGGACGGGTCATAGAATTTTTTAATATACAACAGATTCGACAGACACCAATAAAAACATAAATCACTTCCATCACCAAATTCTAGAGAGAGTCAACACAATATTGTTTTGACTGTGGACATAAATCCTATAATAATGCAAGCCGTAATGCCATAAAAGAAAATACAAACATCTCGAGAAATGGGGTTTATTAGGAAATTTTTCATGAGTGCCCCGACGGGCAGACAACAAAGCAAATATGATGGCAGATTCAAAAGCGAGCGCCATGTCTGGTTTTATTTCCACTGAAAAATACTGTGTACATTTTCAGGAGGTATATTGCATTATAGCAGTGAAAACACAATAAGGAGGAACAATGCCGCGAGATTGTCGTGACTTTAGGGACGCCGGTTGATGCACCGCGACATTCATAACAGCAAGGACGCCGCTGATGGGAATCAGGGAAAAACGTTCATTAAAGCACTTAACTCGCTTTTATTATAAGGTTTCTTGAATCACTACTTGAACGACCTTTTGGGTTGTTTTTATTGCATGGAGGGACATATTTGTTGCTCCCTTTAGAATGTTTATGCTCGCAATTAGTTGATTTGCAAAATATGAAAGTACAATCATTGAAATTCTTATAAGTTGAGCGAATTTGCAATTTTTTTTTGATGATATTTATTGGCTATACTATGAGAAACTGAAATAAATGAGAACGATCCCTTTTGCAATATCAGCTCCAATGTGATATTGTGAAAAATAGGCAAAGATATGGAAGGGCTTGAGCAATCAAAGATACTCCTGGATGTCTTAAACCTGTTGAGAACCGGATTGAAACTGCACTAGAGTTTCAACAGATGTCCTCACTCGCTGAATAAGCAACTGAAAAAGCTCAGAATAGTGGAATGGAAGAAGAAACCTTCATCCACATACTTGCGCAATTCGAAATACTAGGGCACAGCATCTGGGAGACTACTGGATAGAAGAGGGATACTCGCCTAACCTAACATCCTGAAATTCCTTTGGGAAATCGATCTACAGTCTCTGAGACTTTTCTCAGAAACAGGTATCAATGAATGTCACCCCAATATACATACATACATACTTTAGCTATCCATCGTATCTTTTCGCTTAGATGAACTTCAACTACCTACTCTTTCTTGTTTTCTGGAAATCCATGTCACTAACCAATTACTCTGAATAAATATTTTATTCATCCGATGTCAACTTTTGTACAAGTGGACTTTAAATATAGAAATCCATATTTCTGGTGAATGTTCGTTTCGCATGTTTGTGACTACATTGGTAATGTGTCATGGAGATATTCATAGCTAAAGGTATTGAGGTGAACATGGATATCTAAATGTACCATCATTTCAAGTTTGGAGGACATAAAATCATATTAAGGTTAACGTTATATTAAAATTGGATCTGGATGGTATCGCATGGGAACATTACTCCATTACTCCATAGTCTATTGGGAGTAAAACGGATATAAAAAGTTGTACGTAGATTTTCGTCAAGTCAATCCTCTTCCAATATCACAGTGTGTAAGCAGAGATGCCAAAGACTACACCGAGAGAAGAGTTATTTATAGACAAAAACTGATTTGTTTGACCCCCCTTTGTTTAAAACTAACATTGCTTATTTATTATTAAGAAGCCATATTAACGTGAAAATGTTGGGAAACTTTGACATACAAAAATGATTCATTCGAGTGTAATTGTAAAAAAATTTGTTACCCTTCATGCACACCTTTATACAATTGTTCTTCAGAATTTATGAAAGTATACGAAGCACAATATAAAATATAACAATGCTATTTGGGTTTCAGACAATATACTTTTTTATGGTAAAGAAATATATATTTTTTATTATACTTAACAGAAAATACTACATTTTCAACTGTTTATAAAATACAGTAAATATGACATTTTCGGAACAGCGCACGGAAATTTTTTCCCGATCCCTATTTCC
>CAJUYG010001641.1:0-58939 GCA_910591675.1 Galerucella calmariensis | reverse complement strand
ATTTTAAATTTAGACCACGTAGCTTGTGGGTAGTGAGTAGAAAATACTTGGAAAGGTGGACTAAACCATGATAATTTAAGGTGACTTTAGATCCTGTGCACAATTTAAAGACCCTTTTATCATTTATTAGGGCTTTATCTTTATATTTATTGAGTACTTTGCGGACTGAATAATTTATATTATTCAGCACTAGCTTCCTTTTCTCCCTTTCGCTTTATTCCATACACCCATTCATGTGAATAAAGTTACACTCGAAGCGGGTATTGAATTAATAAATGTCAAATTTCTTACAAATACAATAATATTACTTTCAAACAAAAACTTCCGAATTTGTAGCTTCACCACTAGGGAGTATTCTAATAAAAAAAAACGCAGGATTCCAATAAAACTTCCCTTTACATCCATTCCATTTAATTTTATTCTGATTATTTTTATTAACAATAATATAAAAATCACTGACACCTTATTATATACCTACCCCATCGAATCAACTCTGAACGATTTCTCCGGCACGTTTTATGACGAAATAAATATAAGTTTTAATTAACTCTTACCTAAAACTTCCAACTTTACTTCCAAGAATTGATTTAACGTCTCCCAACTTCCTTTTGTTTCTTTCTCCGTCAGTTCGCTTAAGTGCCTGCCTATATTTCTATATCTAACGACGCAGTTGGATTAATTGAATGGCCTCCTCATATTTTACCATCTCGGAGCTAATAAAAGCTCTGTCGATGACACAAAAGCATAAATTCTTGAATCTCAACTAAGGGTCAATTCACTAATATCTTCGATCTAGCTCGGATGCTTCTAGTTGATTGGTGGATTTGTTTACGCTTAATTCATTTATTCGTGACGTTAGTAAGTTTTTAGATATTTTACCGTTTCATTAACGTGCCTCACTATGGAAGGCGCTGTGCCATAGCATCACTCCCCTGAGTGAATGATTGTATAGCTTAGTAACTCATATTAATCTAGGAGGAATCGGCGCATGAGTACCGAAAACTATTCCACCTAAATTTTTTTACGCGATCCTCTTCAAATTGCCCTACTGATGATATAAATGCATGTTGCCATGGGGCAACCCGATGCCATATTGCTTAAACCGAAATTGTTTAAGCAATTGCAAGAAATTGTTATTTTTAAACCGGACATTTTTTTTAAATTCTTTATTGAAATACCAATGAAAAAGAGTCTTATGACTTTTCACGATAAAGTTATTTCCAAAGATATGAATTTTTCAAGGTTTGAAAAATCTCAAATTTGGGTACTTTCGACCCATGAAAAATACAGGGTGTTTAAAAATGACACCTACAACTTTTACATGTAGATACCTCTCGTAAAATTGGATAAATTATACATGGATTAAGGGGTCCAGCCTCTTTACTTTTCGAAATACAGGGTGTTAAAGTTTTGAAAAATTGAATGTTTTAATTCGATAACTTTGGAAAGGAGGAATGAATTGATTTGACATTTGGCAGGTTCTTTTTGAATGTGAAAGGGCATATTTTGATAAGAAAACATTTTTCAATTTTTGATCCAGTTGTGTACATTTGGAGGAATATGTTACATTTCCCCTCCCATTTTTTACGCCACTGACATTTGAAGCAATTTCTATTCAATTTTGTATTCCTCAATGGTTTTCACGTGAAAAACGAATAACATTTACGTATCAAAAAATTTGTAGTTTTCAAGATATTTAATGATCTCATGAGGTCTTCAAGATCACTTCTTAATAATTAATTTAAAAAAATGTTTCTTGTATTTTTTTCTATAACTACCAAGTACCTATGGTTGGAATATGTAAAAGCGTTGAATCTCAACGGTAAAAGGAACTAATTTATGAAACTGCGAGTCATCTAAAACATTCGGAGAAGATTATTGAAAATACTTGTCCAAACTTGTGATTTTATTAACAAAAGAATTAAGCAGTCAACAAATTGCAAGAGATGTCCAAAACTTTGTCCATTTATATTTATACACAGTTTGCAACGTTTTCTCATTGAAAATCGCATATCTAGGAAAGACTGGTGACTGCCGGAACTGTAGCTGCATGGATTCTTTCTTTTTTTTTTTTAAATAAAATCACTAGTTGGGACAAATATTTTCAACAATCTTCTCCGAATGTTTTAGATGCATTGCTGTTTCATAATTAGTTCCTTTTACATATTCCAACCATAAGTACTTGGATAGAATACAAGAACATTTTTTTTAAATTAATAATTATTAAAAGTGATCTTGCAGACTTTATCAAATCATTAAATATCTTGAAAACTACAAATTTTTTGATATCTAAAGGTTTTCCGTTTTTCACGTGAAAACCATTGAAGAATACAAAATTGAATAAAAATTGCTTCAAATGTCAGTGGCGTAAAAAATGGGAGGGGTAAGGTAACATATTTTTCCAAATGTACACCACTGGATCAAAAATTGAAAAATGTTTTTCCATCAAAATATGCCCTTTTACATTTTAAAAGAACTTGTCAAATGTCAAATCAATTTATTCATCCATTTTAAAGTTATCGAATTAAAACATTCAATTTTTCAAAACATTAACACCCTGTGAGTCGAAAAGTAAAGAGGCTGGACCCCTCAATCCTTATATCATTTTGTCCAATTTCCCGATGCAAATGTTGTAGGTGTCATTTGAAAAAAACACCCTGTATTTTTCATGGGTCGAAAGTACCCAAATTTGAGATTTTTCGAACCTTAAGAAATTCATATCTTTGGAAATATCAACGTGAAAAATCATAGGACCTTTTTCATTGGTATTTTCATAAGAATATAAAAAAATTTGTCTGGTTCAAAAATAACAATTCCTTGCAATTGTTTAAACAATTTTGGTTTAAACAATATGGCACCGGGTTGCCTAATGACAACATGCATTTATATCATCAGTAGGACAATTTAAAGAGGATTGCATGACAAAATTGAGGTGGAATAGTTTTCGGTACTCATGCGCTGATTCCTCCTAGACTATATTTATGTTTTATATTGTTGATGGGTAATCTTTCTTCTAAAAATGTGACAACCGTAACTGAATGAAATTTTATTTCGGGGTTATTTTGAACGACATACGATAAATAGATGGAATGGGCGTACGTGACGGAACGTGCTGCGCATCCACAATCCGAAATAACTTCATAAAGAACGAAACTAATGTTTTCGACGCTTACGTAAAAGGCACATAAAACCTGTAGGATATAGAACGTAATGACGTAAATCTTAGGAAAGAAAAAGTGGTTCCATTCAAATGTAGACTGTAAATTTTCTTTTGGGTTGATGTAGTGTAGAGGTCAGAATAAAATATGCAGTTCTCAGCATGCTTTCCCTTCCGATGGCTGACAAAAGGGCAAACAAGTTCATGGTATTGACAAATGAACCCTTCTAACTGGAATCATTCTAATACGTAACAATTCCTACTGTTTAGGTGAACGCTTTGTAAAATCAACGTTCAGCTTTCTCCAACAATTCTCTCATACAAGTTCTCAACCAAATCCTACTGTAAAAATAACATCAATGGCAGATACTTTCCAGACCTAATGGGCAGCAATTGTATTATAAAAAAAGCTAGCTAGTTTTACGTAAAACAATTGAGCTCAAAATACTTCGAATTAATTTTGTCGAGTAGCCTGACAATGAGGACGATCAAGTTTAATGTTGTTTTATGAAACAAAGCAGAAAACAGAACAGGATTTAGCGTAAAATGTATCGGAAAAAGCGATCCTACATTTATATAGTCATGTCTTAGGAAAAGTGCAATTTCCACAAAAAGTATGGCTTTTGGTTTTCCCAATTTCATTGTTCGTCTTCATCATCACGTTTGTTTTCAGCTTTAGCCACAACTGTTAAGTTTCACGTCATAGAAAATTGTGCTCAGTTCAATGTTGTCAAAGGATATAAGTAGAAGGCAAAGTATTTAGTCAAGCAGCCATTGAAGAACTGAGCTCTTGTGAAATCAGTTCCAAAATGGCATGGGATTGCCAATACAAAGTTGATAAATTGGGCGAAAACAACCACGTCAGAACACACTGGAATAGAAGGAAATGAAATAGCAGATACACTAGCAGAGAGGGAGCTGGAACAATTGGGGCCAGTCGACCCTTCATTGCAATATTGGAAGAAATAATCGATCTTACCATTGAAAAAAAAAGGGTTATAAGAATCAAAGATAATTCTGACTATCTACAACCAATTGAGAACAACAAATTCATGCCTAAGTATGGAACAGAATTGCACTTAGAGTCTTAATAGATGTCCCAAGGGGACATTGTTGCCTGAATAAGCATCTGAATGAGCTCAAAATAGTGGGAGAAACAGTACCTATGTAGAGTCTGTGGTTTGGACAAAGGAACTTACTTGCTCATCGCACAGCAATTCAGAATTCTAGGCACAACAACTGGGTGACTATTTGATAAATCTGTACTTGAGCCTGCAGACATCCCAAAATTCCTCGGGAAGTGGGTCTAAAGAGCTAATTGCCAAAATGTTAATTTATAACGTACACTTTCAAGCGCATAAATGTGTTGAATCTAATTATTTCTGAATTGAAACTTCAAAACATGTAAAAGCCCATAGTTTACCCTGAAAGTTGAAATGTAAAATAGCAGATTTCAACGCGGTTCTTTCCAGTTTTAAATATGGTTAGATGGGATTTTTTTGCTGAATATGAATTTGTCGAATTGTGAAAATACGAGTAAGAGAAATTGGAGTGCTAACAAAAATTTCAAAAGTCGTCGGTTCTTATAATAATATGGAAATTAGCTAGATATGAACTGGGAATACGTTTCTTGTCTATGCTGCAAATATTGGGATTGTTCCAATGCTCTAATCACTGTGTGGAGAATAGAGAAGTGAATTAGAGAAAAATGATATGAATTAAAATGTGAAAATAACAGGAGATCGTTTAACAAGGTAATGGAATTCCATCGACGTACTGAATACGTTAGACTAACAAAATGACTGATCTGGGTACCAATTCAAATGTGGAGGTATGGGTCTTGAGCTGGAAATTTGTGAGCTTCTTGGTTGAATCAAGCTTGCTAACCTGCCCCTTTTTGGGGGTGTTCAGTAAATGACAATGTTTTACACCTCCACTTTTGCTCGTATATGAAATATGAACATTCAAAAACTAAAAAAACTCAATGCTCTTCTACCCAAATTCATATTTTTCCAAAAACCCATTTTTGTATTTGATACCTTCATATAAATTTAAGTAGATTGACTTAGTCCGTCTCTGTTACATAAAAAGAAAGGTACACCGGTTACACATTGTTGGCAGCAGCATTATCTGGAAAACAGACAACTGCAAAATCTTCCATTGTGACTGTAATGAAGACTGATTATGCCTGGATGTGATGACACGTGACGACGCTATAGCTCCTGTTCGTCTTTACTTCTGCTCCTTACTCTCCTTGGTCACGGATGACAAGTGAAAAACAGTTGTCGTCGGCATCTACACTCCGAGAATCGAAGTTTCATAACAATAGTGTGGAAATTATGTGTAATGTATTGCTAGTTTGTCTATACATCTTATATTTGCTTAGGTTTGGATTCTTGCATTGGTCAATGGAAATTTAGTATTTCAATGGCAAATTTAGAAACAATATTGATTTAATTATGTGTAAGAGATAAAGGAATGTATTGATCAGTACTTAATTTCAAGCAATGACAGTTCTTCTGACAGGAATAATTTATTTTTTGCGCAATCGATCTTTTTTGTTTGTTTACAGCATCGGTTATCAGGACGGTAGGTTGTGTTTACTGGTTCCTAAGTCTAACACGTCGGTAAGTGATTTACTTACCTTCAGACGTCGGTAAGTAAATTACTTACATTGCTGTCGACCGGTAAACAACCCTCACCGTTCTTAATACTTAATATACTATTTATCGTTGGATTTGCTACATTTTCAAAGGATCTCACAGTTCAATTACCACATCAGAACTTTGCCTTGAAAGAAAACTATATCGAAAAAGATGGTTGAAAAAACAAAGGAAACTACCTTTTTTCTTGGTGACAACTTATTTTCAATCTAAGACAATATCGCTTATAATTATTTCTTCATCTAATTTTTTTTTCATCGCACAGCACTTTTATTATGCAATCAAATATTTCACATGATAAAAATCCACCTTGTACATGTATTTATTTAGGGGAAGTCGATGATCAAAAAGCGAGAAGATCCCAAGTGGTTGGAGTTTATCCTTAGGCTGCCAATGACGGCTCCATGGCCGCATCACAACTCCGGAGGCAGCTAACTTACCGCATCAATGTCGACGTTGTGGAAAAATAAATTTATATGTATATGCCGGCTTAGCATGCAAACACATCTACTGATTGAATTCACCCCCGAGCCTCGACCTCCCCAAAATCTTTGTGCCCGACTTTCAACTTCAGAGTGGTACGAGAACGTTGAAAGAACCGGAGAAATATTCAAAATGCAAATCATTATTGTTCATTAGAATAATATACTCGTTTATACAATGCTCAAGTGTAGGTTTAAATAAACAACCTCAATTCTAATAAACGTTAATGGTTTCATATGTCAGATTTTAGGAGAGTTTAACAAGGTAAGGATCAGAGGAAATTTTTTAGGATGGTTGAATAACTGAGTCTTCTGTGATGTGATTTAAAGGTCAATATTTCAATTTCTCACAAATTTTGCTGCATAATGAAGCCCTTTGAAATAGCTTCCATTCCTTTTTCTGAAGAAAGAGTTTTTATGAGTTGGTTGAAGAATTATTGAACCTCAAAGATGCTGCAGGCTTTGAACATCTGTGAACCTACACCAGCTTGATGTTATGCAGTTATTTCTCAGTACAGTGTCCGCATTACTCAACTGATGACATGAGTTTCTACAACCTGCTGCAAAAAAGGTTTCACCAACAATTGCAGTTGTAGGCTGCATCCAATTACTCAGCTGTTTGAAGCAGCTGCAGCGGTCACTCTTTATCGATAATCCACTTCACCTGTATGATCTGGCTGATGAAGAAATACTACCAAAGCAAGATACATTTGAAAAAAGTGCTATAGATTTAGACGGCCAGCTCAATTAATTCAAAATGTGTGATATAGTTTGATACCTAATAATATAATAAGATTCCTTGTCATTTTTGACACGTGCGCCAATGTATAAGAGGACGATTTTTTTATGGAAATTTAAATTGTCCTTGGAGTTTATCAGCGACTTCGTGTTGTAGTGGCAAAAGGTAATTTATGGTATGGGATAGGGATGGGATGGCGAAGAATGAATTTTTTGCAGATATAAGACACGTGAGAGGGTGGAGAATATATTTAATAGAATGTAGGTAGTAGCGATTTTTCAAGGGCACCTGTTTATTCAGTTTTTTGTAGGACAACGTTATTAATGGAAAAACTATGCGGCTATTATTTCTAAATTGATATTATAGGTTGTTAAATTCCTTTGATAATGGACGATTGCACATTAAGAAATGAATTAAGAGTGCTATTTTCGAATTAATTTCAAAATCTTACTTTTCCGGATGGGATAGTCAACAATTCCAGGATATAACAACAAACAAAAATTACTTTGGAGGTGGGAGTGACCATCTCAACAATATCGTTAAAGATCATAAATTGAGGCTCTTAGTAGTACGGTTAAAAAATGTCACACCGCTGTAACCAATGTTACTTCTCCCACTTTCTCAAACTTTCTTTATCTTATCAGCTTCAGCTTTCAGGGTTTTCCAGGACAAATGCGAAATAAAAATCGGTAATAAAGCAGTGAGTAGATTTTCATTTGAAACTGATAATTTCATAAGGATCAAAAAGAGTATTAAAGTGAACGTCAGATTTTAGGTTTAGAGGCTTATTCGGAAACGACCGACTTTAACAAGAAATTTCTCGTGGCATATGATTAGCTCAATCAATTTTATTGAAATGTGCTATTTTTGTTCAGGATTTGAAATTTCTCATTATCACAAAGTATTTCGTTTCGAAATATATTGTTTGCGCAAACTAAAGAGTTTCTTTGACACAGTTGTTTTAGGGTTGAAATGTTTACGAACCGTTCTATTATAGTTGGAACGGTTTTGTTGTCTTAGCGAGAGAGATTCCCTTGTTCCTTGTTACCGCATGTTGTCTTTAACAAGGTTATTATTTGTCCAAGGTCTGTGAAGGCTGGTCGAATGGCAGAATCGACTATAACACGGATTATTGGAATAAGAGGATCTACCAATCGGGACTAAAACTCGGAAAATAAATTGGAGGGACTTTTTAACTGGGTTAGCTTGAACGGAAAGCAAGATCCTGATAATGTTCACTTGTGTGTAACCTGTGATGAGTATTTACGTTTCCGATATGATATACAGAGTTCGGCAAAAGTCCGGGACCGGACAAATATCGAGGAAAATATAAATTTTATGAAAAATATTCTTACACCACAAATTTTACTTCAACTTAAACTATAATATGAAAATATTTTGAAATATAAAGGGTGTTCCGTATCAAACTTATATTTTTTCTTATGGAGCACCCTATATTTTATTGCACTTTCTGATTGCCCCTGAAAAATATTATACTCATTCATAATAGTGCCCTATACCTAAATACAAAGGGTTCCGAGTTATGCTGACTTTTTGAAAAATGTGAAAATTTCGAAAAAAATTAATAACTTATTGATATAACAAACTCTAGCAAATTTTCTCTTGCATCTTAATATTTGAACATTCGTTGAATGTATTTCACGATTGAGTACTTAAATCTCTCTTTACAGGGTGTTCAGAATTTTCAGTTTCATTATTAGATCATCCAATGTCATTTGAATGGAACACCCTGTATTTCAATTATTCATCATATTCAAAAAAATGTCGTCTTTCGAATGGTATAAAGGTGTCCTATACCTAGGTATTATACTTTTCGTGCAATTTAAAATTTTCTTAAATTGTGTGCTAAATCGATTTTAAAACATCTGCAATTCTCTCTAAATTTCAAACTAATGATCTTGGTATAGTTGTTGTAAGAAACTGAATAAATTACGTTTTAAGCCTCCAGAAAATATGCTATCCTCTACCGAGTGTTCCATTTAAAATAAGCCTGATACTGCACATTGAATGATCTAATAATAAAACTGGAAATTTTGAACACCCTGTAAAGAGATATTTAGTACTCAATCGTGTAATACATTCAACGAATTCCCAACTATTAGGATGTAAGAAAACATTTGTTAGAATTTGTTATATCAATGAGTTATTAATTTTTTCCGAAATGTTCACATTTTCAAAAAAGTTAGCATAACTCGGAACCATCTGTATTTAAGTATAGGGAACCATTATAAATGAGTATTATATTTTTCAGAGGCAATCAGAAAATGCAATAAAATATAGGGTGCACCATAAGAAAATATCTAACTTTAATACGCCACACTTTATTGGAACACCCTGTATATTTCAAAATATTTTCAATGTATGTATAGTTTAAGTTGGAGTTGAATTTGTGGTATGAGAAGATTTTTCACAAAATCTATATATTCCTCGATATTTGTCCGGTCCCGGACTTTTGCCGAACTCTGTATAAGCTTTATACAAATCATTCAGGCTCAAAGTTGATTGATCTTTCCTCATCCTCATAGATTTCCACTTTCCCATATTTTTTCCTCACATTGCTGCTTTTCACCATCGTTTCTTTTGTCTTCCTTCACGTTTCTTGTAAAATGATGCTTTCCAGCCTAGTAACTCCCTTTGGTATTCCTTCTCCTTCCATTCTTTCCATATATGTCCCAACCACTTCATACCTGCATCTATCATATAAATTCCCTTATCGCTCATTATCTCGTAACCTCCATCTACTTTACCACCTTCCACAATTTCCGTATCCAACCAAAGTACCGTTTTATACAGTCTGAAATTGGCAATTCGCGACAGTACCTGCACATTTCTATCATTTTGTATCTGTAGTGTCTTTCTGAGCTTCTGGTACCTTGCTCTTCGAATATTATAATTTGAAATTTACCTAGATTCAAGCATAATTCAATTTCGCCTGTGTTGGCCACCAATTCCTCAGTAAACTTTTTCTGGCATGATAGGTGAATCACCATCATTCTTGACAGCTTTTTGTGTTTATCGTAGTTGTTATTATCAGTCATCTCAACTTTAACAGAGCTTCCAGTTTTTCTAGAGACCTCCTGAATTTTTTCACATGAGTTTATTGTTGTAAATGTGAATGTATCTTGGAAAATTCCACACAAAGGTTATGAAAACAAAGCCCATGTTACAAGATTTTGGCAAAAGAGAATCCGTTTCTGCTTTGACCTACAACTGTTTTATTTTCCCAACACCTTGTTGCATATTTCATTACATTCACATCACACAAAAGAATAAAAACCAAAACAATTTTCGTTTGTCAAATCCAAAATTTACAAAGAAAAACAAAACAAAGAGGAAGTAGGCTTTGTACAACAAAGCCCTTTCAATACGACGGTTACATTAGAAAAATAGATGATCGTGAAAAAAAAGCAATAGCAGATACGCTCTCAATATTCGACTGGTCCGAATTAAGATAAATTCGGTTTTGTGTTTTCACCAACGTACATCAAAGAAAACATGGAAAATGTATTTTTTCCCCGAACTGGATTCTGAGCGAGTTAGAACAAACAAAAACTCTTTGATGTTCTAAACTTATTGAAATGGAAAGTGTCGTGAAAGGAGACGACTATTTCAATGTAAAATAGAACCAAATTTCTGTATATTAACATGTTTTTTTTCAATTCCCAAAAATTTTCCAATGGAACATGATTAATAATTTATTTTATTGTGAATGAAAAGAGTTTTAGATTGAAATAAGATGACGGAATCAATTCAATCCGATGCAATCACAGAAAACTATGTTCGGAGAACTTTAGCAGCAGTACTAGTGGCATCAAGCTAGACATGGAGAATGTATGAGTGCAAAATTTATGAGTCAGTTTCTAGAAAAACTGTAATAGTGACTTGAATTCTGGAAGGTAAACCAAATATCAGTCCATGAATTACCATATATTAATAAGGCTATCTAACGACATTACATATTTCAATGAATATTCACTTTTTCCACTATTTACACAAATAGCTACTTTAGTGTGTGCTTCATATCTTTTTATTTTTTTTGAACTGTCCCTTCTCCTTCAAAACTTTCAAAATATCATGACAATATATCAAATTTAGAATAGTTGGCAGGTGAATTGTTGAGAACGATGTGCAAAGTTCATTTTTCAAGGTTAGTATTCAACCCTGCAATACATTTTTTTCGAGATATAGCAAGGTAGTGGAATATTTAAATTCTTTTTTAACCAAATTAAAAACCAATAACGAACATTCAATGTAATGCAATATTTATGATTGAGTGCTTTAAATTTACAATACAACACATAACATATAAGCCGAAACACGGGAAAATCCTAATTTATAATGAACCATAGTTCAGCGAAAGTACCAAAATTTCTAAAATAACAACGATCAAATCAAACTGTTCACACGATAGATATAGCAGTAACAAGAGTGCTGTGATGCAGACAACATTGAGGTGACAACATCAACGTGACCAGTGAAAACAAAAAATAAAACAGCAACCACAACAACAAGGGTATTTGGTTTAGGTTCCGTGAGTGACAAATACAAGGAATTTCTCAATATTTCTATGACTGCAAAAAAAATTATTTTGATAACATTCATATCCGTAGTACGGAATTGTTTGCTTTCAAAATATGCTTTATTCCCTTTCATTTCAAAATTTAGTGTACTAGCTGCTTCAAATTGGATGGTTCTGCAGAGTTACACATCTATTAAGATTAGGAAGATAGTTGAGAGAACCTGATAGGCTAATTTTGAAGTTCCTCTCAATATACAGGAAATAAAACTGGATCATGATATTTAAACCACTTTTTCCTAAATACCCTTCAAACCCTTCCAATTTGGGACACTCTGTACAAGAGTTAATATCGAACTTGTCCTGAATTGATTTAAAAAGTAAGTAAGTGTTGGTCTGAAAGCAATTAACATCACTCACGGACACTAATTCGCTAGTGAAACATAGAAAAGAAAATAACTAAGAACCAAGAAAAAATCAACCAAGGAAAACAACGAAAAAGTGAATTATAACGTATAGGCCAGTCTGAAAAAGATTTTAACTTCTGTATATTGTATACTTTTTTACTTTCTGTTTTGTTTTTTCATAACGTATTCGAATGGTTTGATTGCATTCTTAAATATATTCCTTTCGCTCATACTACACTCAGGTGCAAAAAATGACCATCTTCTATATTTTTACTTATTTTGCTTTTTGACCCGATGCCCAATATTTACGCGCATCATCCAAGTGCTAAATTTGTCAAGTAATAACCGCTGTATGTCTTATTTTTATAAGTATGTGTACAGACTGGCCTAAAGAGTTGGGTGGGGGGGAAACAAAAATAGGAAAACAGTGAGTTGCGGAGTGGCTCAGGGATGGGCCCAGGCCGACGTACCACAAAACCACCATTAGAGGGCAGGACAGGACCGGCCTGAGTCGCCAGTGAGTTGGCGCTGCGGTCAGTCCCTGTAACAGATAAAACCAGTCAGTTGATGATGTTCATTTTGTTACCTGCAACACATATAATTATAATATTCATTTATTTAAATCTAACAACTATAACATTATTCATTAATTAATAATAAAGTATGTTTTAGTTACAAAAAATATTCAAATGTTCAACAGAATCGTTGGGATGAAAAATCGAAGCCCATTTGAAATTACTACATAAATTATTAAGAAAATATTATTCCCATTGGGAAAAAGCTAATTGAACATTTCACTGACCAAAGGAGACGATCTAATTTTAAATCACTCCACTTAATTAACTCTCCCACAGTTATCGAGACCTAAAAGTCAAAAATATCCTGGTTTTTTTAAATCCCTGTGTAAAAAAAAATTATTTATATTTCAGGATTCTTTTGTAAAACCTCGACGTATTCAGCGTTTACGATATGATATGAAAAATGAAATTATATGGTGGTTATTTTCGTGCGATAATATTTTACAATTACTTTCGACGTAAACTATCTAAATAACAGTGCATTAATAAAGCACCATATCGGTTGCATGCCGTATTTCAGCATGGACATCGTTCGACCCAAAACGAATTTGGTTACTGTGCCAGTCAACATCGATGCTCACAAAATTTCACCCACTAATAAACTGGGATAAGTATCAATGGAATATTGTATGAATGTTGTCCTCGTTGGATACCGGACAGTATCTCAAAAAAACTTGTAATACATTTTTGGAATTAGTTGATCAAGGAAAAACGAAAAATAAGAGGAGGAAACAATAGATAGTTCTTGTGGAGAATAATTGCAATTCCTTCCGCCCGTAGAACGGTAAACTGCTATGTCCAAGGACACGGCAACAAGGCATTCTTCAACTTCTCGACAATTTCCAAACCTTGGGCACGACAATTACCCTCTCCCACACCTAGCACGCACCTAAACAGCGGAATTTTCCCGGAAAAGTTCACCGAAAGCTCGGACGAAAAGTGGAGAAAGCAACCATGATCCATTGCATCGCGAAGAGTTCCAGTCCGCAAAACACCACAAAACACAAGACGCACTAAAACAGCGAAAGCTCTTTAAAAAAGTGCAACGAAAGCCAGAAGAAAAGTGTATGGAAAGCAACCGGATGATCACGATACCGAGAGGAGCAGCCTCCTTCAAGGCGTAACAACACGATCGTTCTTTTTATTGCATCTCACACACTTCAGGTATTTCTCAGCTCCTGAAGTGATCATATTTATGGAAATAAAATGCAACAAACATCTTCCCTTTCTTATCCGTAATGCGAATGCAGGTTTTCTGTGTTTTTTTTCCTGCATCTTCATTTTTAGAACGTTTGGAACAGCGACTCGTTGCGGAAATTAGCCAAACAGCAATCCTTTGGGTCCACAGCCACAGCTGTCCACAACGCGACCGTCAGATCATGCCATCAAATTCAATCAGATCAAGCCATAAAGAGGAACTCTATAACAAGAAATTTTCTGCTTTACACAAAACAAGGGGAAAAAAAGTCGATCTGTTCCGCGATATTTACACTATTCAGTTGACTATTTCAGAGTAAATTGATAGCTGACAAAATTTGAAGGTTTTGAACTGGCAATTTTTTGTCTTGTCGCGGCAATTTCATGACGTTTAATATATCAAATATAATATGTGTAAGTATAAAATTCTATCACTCTGTGATAAAATTCAATATAAAATTTTTGTTAGTGGTTTCTAAGGAAACTAAGTTGTTTATTTATTTATTTAACTGTCTAAAAATTATTAAAACTGTTTCAAAAATTTGAATAAGTATTATTAACATGAATAATACAAGATTTGGAAATAATTCAATGAATGAAATAGAGAGTACAATTAAACAAAGTATACCGCGAAATACAATGAAGACAAATTAGTCTGCGTGGGAACAGTTTAGAATGTTTCTGGACGCACGTAATTATACGTTAGAAAAGGATACTTCTGAACAATTAATAGCAAAAATTATTGAAGATTATGGTTTTAACATGAAAAAAAGAGATGGAACTGATTATACAGAAGCTAGTGTGAAAACACTTCGGAATACGACTGCTCAAATGGTTCAGGAAATATATTTTCTAGAATTTAACATCAAAATTGATGCATTTGAAAATATTACCTATAAATTTGCTAGATTGGCCAGGGATACAAAACGTAAAAAGCTTCAGGCTGAACCTGAAACCAGAAAAAGAAGTTCTAACGCGTTTACCAAAGAAGAATTAATGGAAATGGTAGAAAGCTATTCTGAAGATAATCCTGATGGGTTACAAAAAAAGTTTTTTCATTTATGTTCGTTCGAATTAGCATGGCGTGGAAATGGAGCTGCTAATTGTGATATTAACTACTTTGAAAAAGAATGTGATAATAAAGGTAATTTTACTGGCAGGGTAGAATATAATTCAATCTTTTCCAAAACGACACAAGGGGGATTAAAAGCTTTATCTGGCAGTAAGTGGCTGGTAAGAAATATTGCTAACAACAATTTGTGTCCCGTTCGTTTATTTTTAAAAATTATTGAAAAAATTGAATCCAATCCTTATCTAACAACAACAAGATTATTTTTAACAGTACATCCAAATTGGGAGAAAGGAATATGGTACAAAAATTCACCATTGGGAATTAATACAATTTCAAAGCGGACGAAGATATCGGCAGAATCAATTGGTATAGATACAAAAAAAATAAAAATAAGCAATCATTCACATAAAGCTTCTGCAATATCTGCACTAGCGAAAGAAGGAGTGAACAAGAAGTAATTAAGCTTACAGGACATTCCTCTGCCCATTCTTGGAAACCATATTTACAATTAAATGAAGAATACCATTTCCAGCTTATAGAGAACCTTCGAGAAAATAAAAATGAAGAAAAGGAATTCTCAGTTTTTAATTTAAATTCATCACAGGTTATGATGCAAAACAATCCCCAAAATAATGCTACAACCTACAATTATAATAATTGTACTTTTTACATGAATAAGTATTTTTTTTTCATAATGTTAATATTTTTTTGGCTTTGTATAATTGAAGTTTGCAATAAATAAAACGTTAAAACATATGATTTTTTAGGTTTTCTCTGGTGAAATAGTCATGTCGAATACCACTCAATTGAAAATTTTGTGAGGTAAAATTTTTCTATTGTCGTATTCAAGTTTGTTCCTGTTTGTTCAAGTTTGTTCCTCGCCTGACGGCTCGTGGTTTTGTTAAAAATGTCATTCGCAAAATTGCCAAGCAACAAACTTTCATGTCAATCGAAAAATTTTGCCGACAAAATTTTCACTCTCGTGGTATTATATATGATTATATAACTCATGTTCTAATGAACCAATTCAATCCTTGAATTTCCCTTAGTTACGACGTTTTGATAAGTGAATATTCTCCTTGACGACGTGATATAATCGTTTTGGTGTTTCGCCTCCTGCCATATTGTGATCATTTCCATAGTTACGGGCAAGCTCAATGAAATGTCAGTTAATTCTTTAAAATGCAGGGCTTTGGTTTCATTTGAAGTGGTGGCATTGATCAAGAAATTGAAAATTTAACACCAGAAAATAGTACAAAAATTCATAATTATGTTTGGAAGCAGTTTACGGTGTTTTGTGAACCTCGAAATCACAAACTTCCTGCTCATATTTGGAATGATTATTCGTTATATAATCGTAAGGAATACCAACTCGAGCATAGACAATATATTTCGATTATTTACCTCTTCACTCGACGTTTTTCGCTAAATACGTCTCGTGACTCGGTGAATAATCGAATATTTGTCTATGCTCTCGTGATATAATAACTGATAATAAATGCATACAATATTCTATTCACTATACACGAATATTGCGGTATTAAAACGAACAAGTGATAATGTTACCGACACCACAAAATATTCACCACCTCGTGAACGGTGGTGTAAAATCTCGTAAACAATATAAATAAAATAGGATAAAATTATCATGTTTTTGCGGTGATTTTTTCCCTGAAACGTCATAGAAATAAATAAATAAATTTCCCAGTTTTCAGACAGAAACTATCCGAATGTAATGAACATTGATATTATTGCTATATATACGGGTGCATGTTCGGTGCCATAATTAGTGGGTGATTTATGGGGTAGTCCGGTACATTAGTCACAATTACCATAACCCGACACACCTTATATTTGTATGTGTTGCCCTGCCGTGCCTTGCCATTGACCAATACGAAGTCCATAACGAAATTTATTTATCGCTTTCGTGATGACATTTTGTTATTGTTGGGATTTTCCCTTGGTGTCTAAATGTTGATAAATTGATTTGGGATTATTAGTTAATCATATTTATCATATCCAAACTTCTACATCGATTTCAATAGAAGGTAATGATTCAGCGTCGCTATTTTTTTTCGATAAGGGAAAGGTAAAAATGTGAATATCTCATGAATCGTTGTATATTCCCTTCCCCTTTTTGAAGAAGATATCAAATGGATTGTCATCTCAAATGGCGCATACTTTAACCAATTAAATCTTAGTCATGTCTTCTGGAATGTCTCCATTTGTTGTGAGTGATGAAGAGTTTACCTAACTTTTCGTATTTCAATATTTCCACTGCCGTTTATGAATATATTTTGAATAAAAAATCAACCTATGCATACATTTATAGTTTTACAATTCTCTCGCCTTTTTTATTCGTCATTAATAGTCAGAATACAACGCCACATTGTCGCTAATAATTCCAAATCATAAGCATTCTATTTTATTATCGTTATTAGAGCTAACGCAAAACATAAAGTTCAAAAGGCATATAACTGTAATGGTTGAATTCGATTGAGCAATTATGGGTAATAACTTTTTATGTCGTGCCGTAGCTGCCAAATTTGGAATGTTATTATAATTATTACACACCAGCTCAATACAATAAACATTGTTTTTAGTTATTAAATCGCGTATGGGTACACGGTTTCAAGTACATTAAAAAAATTCGAGTCTATTTTTTGGTTTGTCATTTAGAATGAATAACAAACATTTCATGGATGAAGCAGAGTATCTGGTGGTCTGTAATTCATTATTTTCCAGTTTCCGTTCAGCGTTGGGTCAGCACTTCTCTACCCATTTCTTGTTTTTGGACAGTCCTTCCATCTCTTCCATTGATTTTTCATCCATATTTCCCTTGGCCTTCCTTCCTTTCTTGTTTTATCTCTTCCTACCTCTGAAACTGCTTTGAGTAACTTGTTTTCTATAAATGAATAAATAAATAAGTTGTTCTCATGTTGTTTCAACTATCTTCCTTAATATGTGTACATTTTCGCTTGTACTTCTACCTTCTCTGAATGCAGCCTGTTCATCTTCCAATTTCCTTTCCATCTCATTTCGCAGACTTCACTCTACTCTTCTTGAATATTTCTTGAAGCATACTGACTCAATATTCACAATCAAGCTTCGCAAAAATGGCAGTATGATTTATCTATGATCAACTGTACACCACATATTTCACAGCCTTTCCAAAATTCCGTAAAAAAATTTCAATTCACTGCTGTTTTCCCTCCGGTCTTGATACAAAAGGCTTTACTGCATATAGTTTTGTGGTTATTACCCAACGTGGTCGACATTAGCATTCCGTACGGTTTTCAGCCATATAATATTTAAGCTCGGTGCGGTTTGGTTGCTCTACAAGATATGTAAAGCACTTATTACAGTTACTTATGACTGGTAATATGACGGCCTCTGTAAATTTCACAGAGCCGCGATTGTTTTAGGCCCTTGTGCAAGATATATTATGAGAATCTCTGCGTAAAGTTATATAACGGAGGATAACTTTAAGATTTGAATTAGAAGCCACATACATACTTATTATAAATGTAAATTCACCATTGTGCATCTCAAACAGTGTTGCTAGGTTTAATGCTGCCCCCAGATTGGGGAGATTCATGTGTTTCCAGCTAATTCGAATACAATCACTACTTCCTGTGTTTGCACTTATAAATTATAGAGGCTCGTGGTACAGGTAATGTACTGGACCTAATACATTGCCTAGTGGTACCTACTCCTGCTTTGACTTTTTTCAGGTTTTGAGTCAGTATCCTACTGCTAAACACTGCAGGCTTTACTTATAAGATTCCATAAGCTGTGATAATTGTTTAAGTGAGAGATTGCTTAATTTATGATTCAACTCCCCATTCCTCACCTTATCAAAAGCTTGAGCCACACAAATATCTCTCATTCTAATGCTTTTTCTATAATATATATGATCCTGAATTTGTAGGGTTTATCTTTGGTAGTTTTCGAATCACAGTACCTCTTTCAAACTCTTGAAACACGCTGTATGTATATAACATGTACAGAGTTTGTATATGAAATTCGAGCAAAATTTGTTCCGACACTCTTGTTTTCTGGAAATGATCACTGCTGGCGATTCTTTTCATATAAAAATAAAACTGTTATTACAAAATAAGAGAATTGGTAAAAAGATCTCGTATGAGCTGTGAATACGTGGATACCCATCCAAGTGTGGATGATATTCGGTAGTAGAGGACCGTTCGAGGATTTCCAGATTCCATTGTGCATGTTTTATTGGAATATAAATGGGGTGTGAAATGGACTGCTTACATTTGAAAAACGAGAAAAACGTTTCTGATATAAAATAAAATAAATTTTCAGGTTGCATATGCTACATAGTAGATACGAAATTTATACTGTGAGCTTTAGATTCACTACAAATAATGTTTGTTTAGAATTTAAAACATTTCAAATCTTTCACTTAGAGATTCTTCATACAAAGTTTCACTTAAGTGTAGAATTCCAACATGTAGTTGAATATGTACATTTTGCCCATTTTCTTGGAGTGGTACAAAAGTTATGTTACCGAACAAGCTTTTGTATCCCGTCTTCATAGGGGCCTGTATGGGGTATGTTTACAGCCATACCATACGTTGAGATCTCAAGTTCGTTTGGCTACTCAGTTTTCTGAACGTATTATGATCATTTCCACTTCTGGAAACGTGAGGAAATTCCTGAGTCAACGAAGAGATCGCATGTTCTCCGTGAAATATTCAGCTCACTTTCTTGGGGCCACCATGTTTTCTCCATAAACTCCACAGATTTGATGATGAAACTCGGAAATGTGTTGATAGCGAACTGCAGACTGGCCTATCAAGCATATCATTTCATAAAATTTCAACAGAGTACAAAGAGCCAGAACTGAATTGCAGTAAGAATAACTGAGATTAAAGTGGAAATAAAGTTAATAGTAGATAATAGTATTCGCCCACCAGTCTATCATTTACCCGGATGTTAGTTTTAAACTTTGAAAGGAGAGCGACGGAGTCAAGAGGCAGAGGCATAACACGAGCATCTCCCTATTTACTAGTTTTAGTTCCGATGGGAATAGCCCGAGCTTCTACCCTCTTAAATATTCACGCTAAGAAGTCTGTCTTCTTACATTGCAAATTATAATTTTGAATAGCTCACACAGTTTAGATGGTGGCACGCTTATTGATGTAGGTTTTTTAAGAAATGGAGAATCCATAGAAGGGGCTTTTGGTTTGATTGATCAATTGCTTCGGTATAATTGAATGAAGCACTTGAGAAGAAAGTGGAGATAAAAACTATCAGAGTGAAGGCAGGGAGATTGATAATCGATATCCATTCCAAGTGAGAAGGGAACATGTTCTCCAAATATATTTGGATGTGGGGCATTGTTATGTGTACAGTTGCACTATACAGTGCTTTTCAGATAAAAGTATCCACCTTTAATAACTTTTGTAATACTGTAATATTGTATTGTATTGTATTGTAATACTGTATTTTGTAATACATTTTTGGAATCAGCTCAAAGAGGAGTATCCAAATTTTACATAAAAAATATGAAAAGTGATTTGAAAAAATAAAGGGGATGCTGCTAGGGGTGAGGGGGTGGCTTTTCCAGTAAGTTTAAATAAGCCATAATGCTTGCCCCTTCCAACATAAATTGACGTGTTTTTGTATTTTTTCTAAATACCAGTATTACAAAAGTTATTAAAGGTGGATACTTTTATCTGAAAAGCACTTTATAATAATCGAAGCAAGTGATAAGTTGATGGTTAGGTGAAATTTTTAACCAAAGTCCAATCGGGCTTTCATGCAAAACTATAATTATCACCAGCATATGAGATAATTTGTTATTTTTATTCAGTTTTTTCGAGAAATATAGAAATCATGAATAACTTAAAATTTCCTTCAATTATTCCAATGAATAGTGGAATTTATTAGAAACAGTTAGATACTTTAAAAAAAAGTATCCTACATGAATATTCAACTATTATCTTTAATTCAGATAGTCCCTATAATATATAAATATCGTTATCCTCTTTTAATTCCGCGATACGTAATTTTAACCATTATACATAGTTAATTTCACACCGTTTGTTATATCTGTTTCCGATTCAAAATTGAATGGATAAACAAAATTTTAATTATCAGGAACCGAACCTACAGTCCTGCAGGTTTTGCGATAGTTTTTATATTCGTAACAAATAAATGGGATACACCCACGTCGAGTTGTGCTGGGATAATTATTTTTTTCGGCAGTGGCCGTTAATGATGGTGGCTGTAGCTGGTTTTTGAGCCAATTCATGTTAAGTGTGGATGAAGGATTGAAGCAAAAATACAAGACACTAATGCAATGGGGCGAGAATGGCATCACCACAAATTGATCATTGCAATTAACTAATAGTTTGACATCGCTCAATTCAGTGAGATTGTCAAATGTAAGACAATACAAATGTCCAGAACCATTGTGCCTGAACAGAAGAGAAAGAGTAATGAATATAGACATTACTGTAAGGTCTCAAGAGAGGTCAGCTGAGGAGCTGACTAACAGATTCTTTAGTTCCGTTGCTAATACCACGCGCTCCGCTCTTATTTTCCAGCTACGCGCTCTCTCTTCTCTCTCCTAGCTCCGACTACAAAACGCCATCACTCGGTCATTTAGGAACCTCCAGGTCTTACACATTGGCCTGTTCTTCTAGAAGCCTCTATATTTAGTGGTTAACAAATTTAGGTAATCGTTCTACATATCATGATTGAAATGATGTCCCAATTAAATTGCTAGCTCACGATATATAATTTCAGAAAAAAGTCTTTATAAAAATGAAAATTTCTATGACAATTTCACAAGTATAATTAGGGTTAGCTAGATTTTCTCTATTCAACCACTTTACTTGGCCTGTTTCTCTCAGTGTTGACATTTTTCTCAACGTTTTTCCAAATATGTGGAATGCGCCTCAGTTATTGTTCGCTCTATGTTATGTATCTTTCAAATACGTGAATTCTCTGTAGGCGAAGCGGATTTTTAAGAAAATAGTTGAGTGTATGTGTATCAAATATGGCCATTGAAATTGCAATAGTATAAATAAAAGAAAATACTTCTAGCTGAAATGCTCAGATCAAATTTTATAAGGTACGGTATTAATATCGAAACGGGAGTTTGTACTATAATACTCTCAAATACATAGAACAACAATAAGAGATTTGCTTGCGCTTTTTCTATGACATAATTTTTTTAATGGTACAAACAGAATAACAATTTCAATGAAATGAACCAGTCTGATATTCTTTCAATAATATTTTGATGTAGTTGTGAGTGAAGATAAACAGGCAAGCTCGAGCAACCTGGTATACAGACAGTAGTAGGTGTAGGAGCCTACAGGAACTTATATCAAGTATTCGGTGTATTGCATAGGTATCTTAAACACTTTCTGAGACAATTACAAGGTCATTCATTTAACCGGAACCCTTCTGCGGCGTCGCAAAGTCGAGTCGAGTCACCCACAAGTGCATGGGTGATACATACATTTCTAGAATGATAGGTGAACTCACCAGGACAAAGACAGGCGTGACAGGACAATGTAATGAGGTTGAAAGACGAAGCAATGTGCATATTCTGTCACCTGGGAGAGGAAACTTCAGAACACATCCCATACCAGTGAAACTGCCTGACGAACGTATGGTTTCTGATATCAGGCGATGTAAAGTCACACGCAAGACATTTCATGAAAGATAATTCAGTCTCGAAGTTGAGAAGCTAAGGACCACAATAGATCTGAGAATGTCACAGTTGACTAGGCCGATTAGCCACATCATCAAATCTCACCATCAGCTGCAAAATGATTCAAACAAATTATGGTTCAAATTTGTTTTGCTTTTCACTCGCCTACCATGTACTCCACTAACAAATCTCTTCAATATACGCAATATCTGGCAATAATGCATCACTTACTGTATGTAATATTCAAATACAATTGTCAACTTTACAAATATATTCTGTTTCAAATTATTCCAAATAGACAAATATTATCATGCAGTCTAATAATTCCACCAGTGATTTGCATCTGTTGCCGATTGACATTCAGAAGTTGTCTTTGTGGTTAACACATAACTGCAGGGACTGTATTTAATCAAATATTTGAAGTGAACAAGGACTATTATGCACGTAAGTGCATGTGTTGTGTATGTATTTAGAGTGAGTATATGATGTGTGTGTGGCTGACATTTGCGTACGCTTCTTAGTTGGTAAGAAAGTTGTACATTTAAAAGTAGATATGCGAATAACAAATCAAAATTGGGTGGTTGTTTATCATTTTATTTCAACGTAGCCCAAAGTTTCAATAAATGGATCCAAAATAAGTTTGTTGTAAGAATATACGTGGCATTTTCGGAAATTCGGCGCTGCGATAGTATACGAAGTTTAATCCTTCATCAGTTCGCAAACCACTTACAGCAAAATTTCACAGTGTTTTGTGCGCATTTAAATTGCCCGTTCCAACTGAGAATGCCGCTGACTTTCTGAGGTTTGCGCTACTATTCGCTTTCTTGGTGTTGAAGGCGTGTAGGCGGCTTCATCGTCAGATTTGTTTAGGGAAAAACATTGATAGTGATAGAATGATGTGAGCTGAAGCTTAAAGATGGCAGCAATAATGTTAGTAGCGAGGAAAGGACAACATGTGTTCCATATTGAATTGTGCATGATATACATTATTGGGAACTGTGCTCAAGATGAGTATCAAAAGTGTTGACAAATAGGGAGACGAAAATCGAACATTCAGGCATTTCTTGAGCTTTATAATGCAGAGGGCTATGATTTTCCTACTAAATCGGTTAGAGCTGAAGAGTATATATTGGCCCTTTATGCTTACATAAAGCTTATTGCATCGGGAATTGACAGTGCTACAAATAGGTCTCAAGACAATGTTTTGCTTATCAATTCATGATAAACCATATAAATGTGATGGCTCACTTCATTAGGGTATTAACATTGTTCTTCCACGATTACTGAATTCGTTTTTAAATTTGAAGAGTGTTTTATAAACTTTGATCCCAACTATTTTATAAAGATCATTATAACAAACCATAATATACTTTAAATTTATTCATATCCCATTGTTAGATGCTCAGATATATTTATTACTCGCCTGTCAAATTTCGATCAAATGTTATCTTCCAGCCGAGGATAAAATCATTAGGTTAAGTGCCGTTGAATACGGTCAGAGCACCTATCAAGTTTTTGTAATAAAGACAGCCCCTAACGATATCTATTTTATGAAAAATTATGATGTGACGGCTCTAAATTGAATATTAAAATCCACAGATTATAATGTGTATAACGTTACATAGATAAATAGTAGTGAAGTGAAGGAAGTTAAATTGCAAATTGCAGTTAGTGTTGAATGTTTTCAACAATTTATTCAGAAGTGACAATGATAAGAGTGTAAGTATCAGAAATAGTACGGACCACTAACATCAGTATGGAAAACAATATTGGGTGGAATCAATTTTCCGCCTACTATACCGGAAAACCTATTAAGTGAACACCAAAAATAGGGTGGAAAATTTATATCGCCCCGAATTCTACAGTTTCTCACCATTTTTCACTCAATGACTTTTCACGTGAGTTTTTTAGTTAAACGTCAGTGTAAGTGAAAATTTTTTGTCATATTTTCCTATTTTTTGGTATATTCGGTAAGCGAAGAGCAGGTTTCTGTCCACTAAGACCTGAAAGATTTATTGTGCCCCCTTACTTCTACTTATTTCCTGAGAAAAATGCTGTTCCCAGTCCTATTTTCCAGAGGATCAGCAAACATTTATGACAAATGAAAAATTATGTCAATAGCTGAGAAACGCAGAAATAACTATTGCAGTATTATTGCAATATACAAAAAAAATGTTATCATAAATGTATTACGCCCTAATTTCACATTGATTTACTCCTCGAGCAATATTACATTTGACGTTTGATAACTTTGAGGCTGCTCTAAAAGTTCCGCTAATGGTTTTTGTCGTCTACTCCGCGGTGCGGCGGCCAGAAACCTTTTCCATTAGCATTCGTTAAATATTCAATACCACCACTACCGTTTATTCTCCCGACCATTGTTTAACTTTTATAAAACTTTTATTCTAGTTTGTTTAGATACCTAGAAACTTGCCATTTATAACAATAAACACCAACCGCGAGCTCCTTCATTTTATGTTGTTTCATATGCGAAAAATGACCACTGACTCAATGCAAATAGTCCTTGGTTTTGAAAAAGATCAAAGATATTACAAAAAGATATTTCTGCACTGAGAATTTTGATGATGATCTTAACAGAGCACTGCTGTCTGGGTGAGTAGCTCAAAATGCTCGAACTAGTGAAGCAGGAAGTGTGTAAGTTCTGTGAATTGGATGAAGAAACCCAAATTCACTCCTTTGGAGAATAGGTACATAGGGTATGACACCTAGAAAACTACTGGATAAGAAATAAGTAACCTAAAGAAAAACTCCTCCAATGAGGAAGGCGAAGAGTTACTCGTCTAGAAATTTGCCCTCAAAAAATGGTAGATTTGTGAAAAATCGGTACTTTTCCCGTATGCTGAAAATAAAAGTATATGGTCCAGGAATATACCGATTCGCCTTGAAATTTAGAGGTTGTGTAAATTGTGTCATTATACTCACTTGTATTTTATAGACAAAATGAAAAACAGCAACTCACCTGAAACAAAAAATTAATATGAAAACTTTGTACTGTCAGTAAGAGAGCATTTAGTAGACGTGGGTATGGCGTTGGAATATGTGCAGATCAAATTTTATACAAGAGAAGATTGATACTGATCCTGATCTGACTCATTTCTATTCTATTTAGAATTAAAGAGTTATTACATTCCACCAAAATGACCCAAATAAATATTTCATTGCGCGATCAACGTTTTTAGACGCATAAAAAATTGATTTGTTAATAACAAACAATAGGCCAGACGATAGGGGTAACACCTACAAATAATTAGCAGTACGGCTGATTTTTTTTTTCATAAGTACCTTGAAGTATGTAGATTAATATGAAAAAAATTTTACCAGTCTATCGATTTCACAAAAAAAAATCAATTTTTTTTTTGAAATTTCTCAATATTTCGCGCTGGGAGGAAGGTAAAGAAAAATAAAAAATACCACCGGGTAGGGAGAGTCTTTCAAAATAAAATTCGATACTCCTGTAATATGAAAATTAATATTAAACGAACAAAATGTTTATAGTGAAAATGTATAAAAGATTATTAATATATAATTTTAAGATATAATTTTTTTCATACCTTTTTCCAATGAAAATGTGTAAAAATCAATTTATTTCCTTTTATTTATTATTTACAACCTCAACTCCCACCAAAATATTGAAAAAAATTATGAATATTTATATTTTTTTTCGCTGTGCAGCAGAGTCGCGCGAATGCGGAACACATTCTTAGTTTACCGAATTTTCCATTGATCGGACGAAAAAAAACGCAGGATACCTATTTTATTGCAAAACACTTCCCCTACACGGTGGTATTCTTTATTCTTCTCCACCTTCCTCCTTTTTTTTATAACAATCTACAATCTACAATGAATTCACCCATAGGCATTTAATATATATATTTTAGGAAACAATGAAATCATTTGCTCTAATTAAAGACAGCAAAAAAGAATTTAGGTAACTAGGACACTTAAAACAAAAAACTGCGTTTCCATTTCACAATTTAACCCACTGAAAACATCTGAAAAAAATTTAAATTCATCGCTTTGCAATAAAAACTTGAGCAGACGTATGAGTCGACAGCGATAACAGGCGATGATAAATATATCGAATACCGACAATCCGATTTATTGAAAGGTCTGAGATTAATTATCTAACAAAGTGCATTTTCAACTTTTCTCTGGGAACTATTTTCACCGTGGAAAACTTATTTTTCTTCGAAACAAATAATAGTGCAATCACCAAAATATATGAATTCCACAAAGGGAGTCGTGGGATGGCATAGTGGGAGTTGATTAATATTTGTTTTAAGAGACATACGTGGTAGCTCTGACAGCTCATGACATAGATTTACTTCAGTCGGAGAGAAAAAGAAGAAACAAATTTTAACGAGTATTAGTGGTAAATGATATCCAGCTTTTAAAGTTAACCACTAGACGGCGTTATTATTTAGCCAAAACATTTCTAAATATCATTGATGTATTTTTTTTATTTTAACTACTTTATTTTCATTTCACACATAGTTAGTTATGATTTTGATTGGTACCCACAGCTATAAGCAAAAAATTTATCATAAGAATTTAAAAAAAACAAAAAATAAAAGCACAAATTTTTGGGTTTAGTACTGAGTGAGTCCACAAGTATAAGGGTTGTCTTTCACATTTTGCTTGTAGAGCTGAAAAAGACACATTATTGTATTTCAAAGTATTCTTCACTTATAGTTAGGGAAGCGAGGTCGCTAAATGGCGACATTCTCGAGCGCCGTCGAGACCTATCAAAATCTAAAGATAAAGTGATTTCGAAAAGAAAAGCTCGTATGGTAAAAACCATTTTAGCGGTGGGTAAAAATGGGTAGAAATGTTAAAAAAAAAACAGTTACTTGGGCATTCTCGAGCGCGTCAGATATTCATACCACGTATGCCCCAAGTGCCTCTGATAACAACGGTATACTAATCTGCTGGTTTGCGTGAGGGGGGGGGATGGTCATACAAAAATCCGAAAAAAAAATTACTTGAGGGCGTCAGATTTTCAGAAGGGGTGTTAAGTAGGCCCCAAGGAAGATCCCTTAAAAAAAACTTGAGAGGTGTCAAGGGACACCCGGATGGAACGAAGTTCCTTTCGATTAATTAGTGAAGGAATTGTACATATACATACACACACCGAAACATTTATATATATACATATATATATGTACTCTGTCTGTCTATTCTTTCATACACGTCATAGATGCGCGGCACTTTGTGAACACAACAACAGAGTGCATATATATATATATATATAATCTCTCGACTTCGTAAACACAACAGCGTATAGGTTAGAACACGCACGGCTTGCTAAATACATACGTTCTGAAATTGTAATATTAAAATATGATTTGTTTTTGAATTTATTAAAATTATGACGCGTACACTTGCTAAACACACAAAATGTGGAGATTATAATGCGTATGACTTGGTTAGCACAATAATAAAGAGAGGTTATAGTGCGTACTTGCTTAAAATACAAAAGCATTTATTATTATTATCTGTATATAATCGCACATTGCAGCATGTACCTTTCTTCGCATCTAATACACATGAGAGCTCATGGCAGCATGTGTTGAATGCCTTGATATAGACGCGTAGGTTGATGGTTTGCGCCCGGACTATGGTGAAAATTTTTTCAATTTATTTGCTTTCTATAAGAGAGAAAGATACAGACAGAGAAACATGCGATGCGCACAGCTTACAATAGCTTCCTATATCAAAAAGTGTCTTGACAAAACTTTTCGTAAGAATTTTATCCGTCTAGCCTCCTTTCACAACGCGCGATAAGGAACTTCGTTCCAAAAACTGACGATTTCGGCGTGACGATAAGTTACGACACATTTTTCAAAAAATGCGAAAAAAAAAAGTTCTTTTGAAATACTCGAGCGCGTCAGATTTTCATAGGGAATGTTTATCTCGTTTATCCTGAAAGAATATTTCTTAATCTGACAAAAATGTTTGTGGGTTCTCTTAATCTGACCGAAAAAGGTCTGTATCTCATGATTATGGCACATTCCTCTTTTTTGCTTCAATTCTTCACTCCGTTTTGCTTACGGTACGTCCAAAAAATAATTTGAGGATCAACAGGCTATTGAATAATATAAATAAAAAAAACTGTACATCTTAATAATACTTTTGTATGCAGATACGCGTAACTTTTTCCGAGTCCACGATAATAATTGTCGAGAAGCTTTAGGAAAAAAAATTTGAGATAATATAATAAAAGTTACATAATCTAATCATCGTTGTTCCATATCAATTGTTTTTAACACTCTCCGTTTTCGAGATATTATACTCAAAAAAACGGGAGATTGAGTTCTCATGATGCTTTAAGTCCAAAAGTTTCAACTTTGGACAAAAATGTTAGGAAACCTTTTTTGTGTAAAATGGAATTACTTTTTTTTTATTGAAGCTTTTTTTTGTAAAATGTATCGTTCGCGACTTATCGGTTTTTCGGAAGACGAAATGGCTCCTCCACACTTCCGGTCATGCGGAAACCGGCAAATTTTGTATTTTTAGTTCGCGACCCTATAACTCGGCGGTGTCTACCAACGATACATAAATGTGACTATGATTCAACCTCCCGGAAAGGGGCTGGAAAAAAATAATAAGGTGTTTTTTCGCAGTTTCGCAGAACCGTTGGAATTACCACAAAAAGTTTCCAACAAAAGTTGTAAAGCTCCAAATTTTACACCAAAATAGTCCCCAAATGACTATGGGTGGCTAAAGTTCAAGGGGTGGTTTTTAAATATTTAAAAAACTATCACTCGTAGATATTCGCAAATTTTCTTCTTCCCCTATGGTTAGGAAAAAGAAATTGGCACCATTTTGGTATAAAATCTGAAACTCTACAATTTTTGTATGAGACTTTATTTTGTAACTTCGACGGTTTTTGCCTAATTTCAGGAAAAACATCCTATAAACTTTTTTTAAACCCCTCTCCGGGGGTTGAAACATAGTTACATGTATATTTCGGTCGAAGCCACTTCCAAGTATGAGAGTAGTATTGAATATCAAATTACGAAACTCTTACAAAATGTGTGAGACATTTTCACCATTATTTATTACCCGAATTTAAAGTTTCAACTCGACAGGTATATTAGGAAATAATAGTGTAATTTCTCTAATTGTAGCACCCATGAACTTTGTTGTGTAGAAGAGAATGTAGCGTAGTTTGAAGTTAATTTAATTAACAAACAGAGATGACCGACCCGGCAAACCATAAACCCAGAAACTGCCAACTCATCTTCCTTGTACTTCGTAGGTATTCGATGCTGACTAAATATTACTGCCCAAAGCGCTATAAATTAAGAATCCAACTCTGTTGAGACTCCCCTTTTAACCAGGTACACATAGTTAGTAGTATGTTGTTAATAATGATCATAGTTCAGGGGCATTAACCGCCTCCAAAGTCAGAATTAATCTTACCCACATCAAGACACTCGAGAGTGCTTTTAAAGGGATTCATATATTTCCGTGTGGGTCATTATTTGCTACATTTCTCAGTGTTTGGAAGTTTTTCAGTCTCACATGAACATTGAGTAGTATTTTTATATAAAACTATTTTTATCCATGGTATAGCTAATAATATGTTGCTTTCTTCAATCCAATTTTCGTGTGTCATTGTCAAATCTTGGAAATTAATTGATTTCATTGAGTATTGAGAATGAAAATATCTACAATTTTCCTCAAAAATGTTGCATCTTTCCCACTTCCTGGTCTCACTATATCAGGGTGAGACAGGTTCAATCAGGTCCTGGTGATTCAAATAAAGAGAGGTAGAGATTAGCCACCTGGTTTTGTTTTCATCAATGAACACTTGAAGCATATTATTCGAGTGAATTTATGCATTATTTAGTCTCCTAGTGTGATTTTTAAGTGGAAGTGAGGATTTTTGACTAATTTCAATCACCGTTGAGCGTTTCGGGCTGTAGTTACGTGAAATTGAGAGTTTTTGGAGGAAATAACGTCAAATTGTGTGTTTTATTATCGTTTTAGACTGTTTTCAGCGTTCTTCCGAGTGTTCTGCATTTGACTGAAATAGGATGGAAAATGGTACATTTGCAACTTTTGTTTTAAAGTATTTTCGATTCAATTTATGCATTATTTAGTCTTCTTGTGTGCCTTTCAAGTTTATTTGAGAGTTTTTGACTTATATCGAGAACCGTTGACCGTTTCGGGCTTTATTTACGTGATATCGAGAGTATTTGGATGAAATAAGGTCGAATTGTGTGTTTTCCTACCGTTTTAGACTGTTTTCAGCGTTCTTTCGGGTTTTGGTCTGTATTTGACTGAAATAGAATAGAAAATGGTCCAGTTGCATGCTTACTTTCGTTTTAAAGCATATTCGAGTGTATTTGTGCATTATTTAGTTTTCTTGCGTGCTTTTCAAGTGGATTTGAGGTTTTTTTTTTGACTTATTCCAATCACCGTCGACCTTTTCGGGCTGTAGTTACGTGAAATTGAGAGTTTTGTATAGCTTTTCTGTATTTGACCGAAATAGGATGGAAAATGATCTATTTGCAAGCTAACTTTCGTTTAAAAGTATTTTCGATTCAATTTGTGCATTATTTAGTCTTCTTTTGAACACTTTTGCTCGGGTAATAAAATTCTTCAACATATAATAGGAAAAAATAGAGCTATTTTCAACCTGCAGTCTCAACATTTTTTCCAGAATATTTACTAACCATAAAATGATTTAGAGCGTTTTTCTGTTCGGTTTCTTCAAGCTCATTTAAAAACATAAAACAATTGCACCACTGGAATAACAAAGACTGGCTTTAACCAGCTGCCCCACTAATAATAAAATTAAACTACTTCAGTGTTCTTTCTTTCATTGCTGAACTAATTTCATTTAAAACTTTTATTTCGCAGTTGAAACCAAATGGAAAAAAATAAGTAGAGTACGGATCAAGTACAAAAGACATGAAATTTTATTCTTATACAATACCACATTATTTTGATTTGGAAAAATTTCGCTCGTGAAAATGATAGTCCGATTCTTTGTGGATGGTTCGCGTGGCGTGAAAAGGGTTTCCACCAACCAAAAAAGTATGAATACAGAGACGGCTTCATTTTTGTGTGAGCTGGTTGAATAGTTGAATGCCCAAATGAGCTCGGCGAGAAAAACATTGTCAACTCACTGTGGATTCCGGGAGACACTGGAATAGAAGGAAATAAAATAGTAGATGAACTTGTGAAGAGAGGGGTTGAACACTATTTTGGGGACCGGAACCTTTTTGCGGTAACAGTGATTGTAACAAAGTAGTGTTGAAGAAAATACATACTGTTAATGGATCTAAGCAGGTGGAAATGTGATAGAGGAACTGTTAGAAGATGGATTTTTGCGACTGCTATATTTAAAATTCAAATGTATGGAGAACTTCTCATATTGATGTATTTATAAAGCTGATCATGCAAATGCCATTCTTGAGCAAATGCAAGTTAGCTCAATGGCAATATACCTGATATATGATTGATATTTTGGTGCAAAAACAATGTATCTGTAGAGTAGGGAGGGTGGTTGTAGGCTCACAGCACTTAGGCCATTGACCCATTGTACATCCTCCCGAGGAGTTGTCCTCCTAGGTCATCGTCCATCCTGTGCTTCCAGGAAGGTGGACAGGTCACTAGGAGACATCTCCTTTTTATCGGCAGTTGTAGGCCAAGACCGAACACACACTCTCCGATCGACGATAACTCCAGACACTCGCATAAGACATGTCTGACAGTTTCATTTTCCTGTTCACACATCCTGCATAGTGGTGTGTCCACTAGACCCATAGTATGGAGGTGTTTTCTCAGTTGACAGTGGCCAGTCAGAAATCCTACTGTTAAACGTAGGTTTTTTCTGGTCATCACCAAATATTTCTTCGGTGCCAGCTTCCCAGGGTCGCCCAGGGTGATCCTAACAAGACTGCATCCTTTGATTCAATCCCATCTCTTAAGGGATTGAGCATGGGTGTAACGTTTGGCTAGCTCCTCAATTGTCAAAGTCGTTAGGCCGTAGGTGTCACTGGGTCCTAAAATTTTCAGTCCAGCTGCTTCCCTGGCTAAAGAATCGGCAATGCGATTACCTTCACTCCTGTCGAGCCCTTTAACCCACCTCAGGGTAATAATTATCTATTAATATTATCCTAAAAACAATGTATTGAAAAAAGAACTTTCTACTGTAGGACATGAAAATATTCATTTCCAAAAATTAATGAGAGTAATTTGAATAAAATCCATTCAAAATACAGAATATTTTGAAGCTAAAAATTTTAAAAGAAGTGGAGATAAAAGTACAGTATTTCCTTTTGAAATCAAGCAATCATAGCGTCAAAAATCTGGTATATTTAAATACAGCTCTGTAACGCCAGAACTCATCAACGTGCTAATTAGAACAGAAGTAGATTTGAACAAGTGAATGAAAGAAAAAAAGAAAATCACAAAAATAGAAATAAAGCGAACGTATTTGCATACAAATGGAATCAAATAAAATACCGAGTTTTGTAAACTACATTTTACCGTTCTTATCGGCTAAAATCTGAATAAATTATTTAAAAAAAATTAAATTAATGTGCGATGAAATTTACATAACGGTCGTTGGGCTCGCTTCTACTAGCCGTTTCGATCACTTTAAAGCTATAATCTCTACTCACGAAAGGGGTGCTGTTAACGTAACATTTCTATAGAATGTTCACAATATTTCTTCAATGTTTTTGTTACATTCTTTTAGTCGTAAAATATTTGGGGTAGAAAACAAACTAAGTATTCATTATAATTCACAGCTGGTAATTCATTTCAACGTATAAAAGCAGAATTGAACATAAATCAAAATGAGCTGGAATCAATAAAGGAATCGGTTAATTTTGCAAATTGAATCAATTTCACAACTTTAATTTGGATAGAGCATCGTTACTATTATGGCCATATCGATTCGATTGTGATTTAAACCTTCATTGCAGCTATCATAATTATTATCAGTCCCGTCTCTTATACGGTGAAAGAATTGAAAGCCCCAATAGGAGATCAAAAAGTATATCATAAACTGGGATACTGTTTATTCTTCACTCCATAGTTTCTATATTATGTTACCGTGAAAGACCGAAAGTAGTGAATGTCAACATTCGCCGGTGGATGTCGACAACTGTCAAATGCCTTGGTGAAAGTCCGAACATTTCTTAATTTTATTATACATTCGGACTTTCACCGGCATATGTCGACAAACACAAATGACGTCCGGTGAAACTCGGACACTGCAGGTCGCGACAAGTTTTTAGACGGATCCAGCCCCTTGTTTCAACGTTTGACAGCGCTCCCTTACCTAATTTAATTTTCTTATTAGAAATTATAATTTGTATTCAATGGCTACTACAGTGAATCGTGATAAGTTTTTTGAGAAGTTACATGCCTTAATTGGAAGTAAACGAGGAGACAATTGTTTTTATTTTTCACTAAAAAAGTACTCTAAAATCGTTTCTGAAGTCATTTCTGCTAAAAGTGAGTGTAGTACACCTTATGACTACTGACGTTTAAAACGTTTCGACATTTTAAAAGTTAGTGATGAAGAAAAGTTGATTGTGCCATTAAAACCAGAAGAAACGAATATGTTAACTGCTTGGGTGAAAGACAATGATTCAAAAAAGTAGTTAGAAGGTTTGCCGTTTGTCTAATTCGCCAAAAACACAACTTATCACGAAGGAATACGCCAGAGTCCTTATGAAGCCCTGTTTGGCGTTAAACCAAAAATGGGTATAGCATCGTCATCACTCTCTCGCGGGCAAATTTCAAACATTGAGACCGAAGAACAGCTAAAAGCTTATGTTGAAACAGACATGGATAATGAAAATACCATTGGAGATGATCCGCAACCTGGCACGTCTTCATCTCAAGCACTGCCTGAACAACACGAGCTAAAAAAAGTAGCTGCAAAAGAGAATCTTCTACTTCAAGCAACAAAAATGTTGCGAACCTCAAAAAAAAAGTTTCCTCCTGCCCAAATTGGTGATACCGTAAGAATTCAAGTCCCTGATGTCGACCGTGGTCGTACAGACCCTGGAAATGTGTTAGCGGTTGTTGTCGGAATAGAGGATTCAGACTTTTATAGATAAGCTAATAAAAACGGTACCTTGAAGCAGCTTTTCACCCGTAATCAGTTCATAAACTGTAAATAAAATTTACTTTCCATGGACGAAGTTTCAACAAAAGAAATGTCTCTAAGAGAAGCAGCTTCTGCTAATTCAAAAAGTGGAGGGCAAGGCTATATACGTTGTAACTGCAAAAGGAAGTGTTCCACGACTAAATGCAGCTGTAAAAGCAAGGAACTTTTGTGCAATTCGAAGTGCCACGGTAGCTTCAGTTGTTGCAATAAATAAGACATTGTTCTTATTTTTTAATTTTTTTATGTTGTACTGTTTGTTTTGAGTTCAACAAAGTCCTTTTCCCATATTATTTTAATAAATGAAGACCTATGGATTTTTTTGTTTTTATTTCAAAAAAAAATTATTTTTAACAACCATCCTGAATGTCGACAATCGCCGGTGTAAGTTAGAAATCATGAAATTTCAACAATATTTCATTCACATTCATACCAGATTTCGGTCTTTTAAGGTAATATATACAAATAATTTTCTTTTTATCCACCAATGCTGCCATTTATTTAATGTTGAGAATTAAATCGGAGAAAGGAATAAATACCATTGAATTCATGATAATTCCACCTTACAACAATGCAAAATAGATCGGAAAACGGATAGAGATAAAGTAATTTGCAGTTAAAGAACATTATAAAAAGCAATGTAAATATGAAGTAACAATTTATTACTCTCACAATATAATATTTTGTTGACACGCAAACCACTCAGGAAAGGCAATAGAGAGTGAGATATAAAGAGATATAAATAGTTTATTTGAAAAGGGTATGTAATAAAACTGTCATAATACTTGGGATCTTTTTTACCGAAAACAACAAAATTATATATATTTTTTCGTATTTCATGTGTTTGAAAATAGCCGGAAGAAAGTAGACTCTTTGGCTTCTCACATTAAAACTTCAAAAATTTAAATCTGTAACGATTTTAATGGAGCAAATGAAAAAAGTGGCATTTTAAAAAGATCGCTTATCTCTCTAAATTTGCCTTAAAAGTATAAACTTCGCGTTGACCTACAAAGTATACAAAAGAACAGACGATTCGTATCGAATGGAACCATAAAGTAAGTGACATAACTAAAGGTCGTCGTCGTAGTCGAGCGCTCATTTACCCTTTTCCAGATATTGATTAGCAGAATCTTTTTCGCTATTCAGAACGCGAGTTTACGATCGGCTCGTAAAACAGGCTCCATAATGCCCAGGCGATCTAGAATGACATAAAAATTGTCGGTTATTGACGGCCATGTCGACGAGACGACCCGTTTAGTTAGCTATGCCGATGCCACGCTAAAACAGTTTATTCTCTCTAAGTTTTCATGGTTTTGTCAATAGCCATCAAAAAAGCATTGACCATGATAAGAAATCAGAAAATGGATTATCAGTAACTGCTTCTTTTATATGTTTAAATGTAAAAATTCTGAAAGCTGATTGCTTTTTATTGCTTCAGTATTATTTATTCACTGAAAAAAAAAGGTTGCCAGACATCAAGCTAATAGTAAGAGAGCTGGCACCAATTTTTGGGTTAGACAAGCTGTTAACTTGTCCTTTACCTCTCCTATTAAACCCCAACACGGAATTGCGGACCTGGATTGTGATTATTAACTTTTTTAGGCCAAAAATATGTTTGATGCGATTTGAAATTCCCATATGTTGTAGTTCAATATTTAATGAGTTTCATAACCAATTTTATATGCAAATAAATACAGGGAGATCAACTCTTATAGTCCGGAGTTTTATACCTGAAAGTGTGAGATAATGAAGTCTTTACATTTTCAAATTATTTTCCATTTCCATACTACTACAGCACATCAAATTAATTGTTTTTCAAATAGAATGCACTAAGTATATATTGGCAATATAAGACCTGGTATAACTACAATCAAATACATCCAAGTCTCAGGAATCTGCACTGATAGTAGACAAGCCCTATTAGCCTTGAACAGACAACGTGTTAAGGGTTAAGAGTGCCTATTATCCTGAGGTGGGCTAAAGGACACGACAGGAGTAAAGGTAATCGTATTACCGATTCTTTGGCCAGGGAAGCGGCTGGACTAAACCTGTTAGGGCCCAGTGACACCAACGACCTAACGACTTCGACAATTGCGAAACTAGCCAAACGTTACACCCATGCTAAATTCCTCAAGAGATTGGATGGAATCAAAGGATGCAGTTTGGGAAGCTGCTGCCGAAGAAATATTTGGCAATGACCAGGGAAAACCTACAGTAGGATTTCAGACTGGCCACTGTCAACTAAGGTAACACTTCCATACTATGCAGGATATGTGAACAGGAAGATTAAACTGTCAGGCGTGTCTCATGCGAGTGTCCGGAGTTATCGTCAATAAGAGAGTGTGTGTTCGGTGAGTCTCGGCCTACACCTGCCGATATAAAGGAGATGTCTCCTAGTGGGAAGGACGATGACCTAGGAGTACAACTCCTCGGGAGGATGTACAATGGGTCACATGTGGCCTAAGTGCTGTGAGCACACACTCACCCTTCCTACCTTACAGATACATAGAGATACAGAAAATACAGATACACCAAGTCTTTGAAATATTAGTTACAAGTTCTCTTTTATATAAACTCCATACAAAGCAAGAGTTATTTGAAATATTTATTATACTCATTGAAATATCCACCATGAAACCAAATAACTATTTTTTCAAACTTTCTAAATATATTCTTCCTAATCTATCTAAGGTGTTGTCGATTTTATTTAAATTGGTTTCTTGTATTATATACTTGACGAGTATCGCACTGATGATGGCTTAACAGCCGAAAGCGCTTTGCAAGTTTTAAAATTGAAAATTTTACACAGAATACAATGTTTTCTTTGAATAAAATCAAACAGTAGGTATATTTTCAATTAATTTGGCTCGCCAGAACGAATGGCAGTATTTACAAGATATAAATCATTTCAAGTGAATTGAATCAAATGCGGATTGAACACATTTCACCGATTTTTTTGTGAATGCTAATGGATAACTCATTCGTAAGAAAATTTTCTCGGGGCGTCCACACAAACAAAGCTATTTAGTGGATCGGAAAACAAACATAATTTTCCTTTTAGTATCCGCGTCATCCAATCATTTGATCGGCATCATCGTCAGAAGCGACATTCCATCATTTCAATTGGTATTCTCTTTTGGTTCACATTTGACGCATACCATGAATTATTCATACTTTAATTATGCATATATTCACCTAATATTGAGACACAAAACCAACATTGTGCATGAAATCTACATATCAATACTGTTAACTTTTGAATAAGGGATTAAACGGTTACACGTATGAAGATAATCTTTGAAAATCAATATTATATATTCAAAAAAAAACAAGCAGAGTATAACATTCCAACGATGTATAATAAAAGAGCTAGAATTCCAATGCTTACAATCCTAACTTGAGTACAAATAAATAAATACAAAACTTTAGCATCATCACTAATTATATTTAAAAATAGTTTTCCAATTAGATATAGTGCAGAACATATTTCCCAACCCATAAATTCATACATACACATAGGAACTAGGCTTCGAATTCGTATATGAACACGGAACAAAACAATGTAATCATCCAAATTGTTTTGACATTCACCCTATTTTTATTTTCAATTTGGTATAAAATTATCGTCGTATATGAGGCGCGGCAATCATTAAAACACACCTTTAGCAAGTGAGAGTTCAACAAGAGTAGTCAATTAGACTTTTTCAATTCATATTAGCACACTCATGTTAATCGATAGTCCTACAAAATGAAGCAAACTATTTAGCTAGGGAGTGAATATGGAAATATTTATTTACGTAGCCTCAACCAGCCACTGTTTCAAATTGTTTTCCAATATACCTACATGCAATTTTCTGCAAAAGACAAAATCGAATTCCATATACAAGAAAATAGAAAAATACGTCCTTTGGGTACTCCCTAACAGAATTGACCTAAATAAAAGTGCCTAGGAAATATGTGTCTCCAATGTCAAAGTTCGTCCTATATGCTTACGCTATTAGTGCTTTTTATCATATTCAAAGATGGAAGATTTCCTCTGGGATAAAGAGATATGTTCTAGAGTAAAAAGGATCGAATAAAAGTATCAAGGAAGTATCTCGCATTTTAAGTTTCATTATTAGAAACAACAGCTTGAAATGGAATGTAATTTTGAATATAGAATTGATATAAAAATTATGGTCACTCGGTCACTCTTATTTTCTCACCCGGTACATTATTCAAGTAAGAACGATAATCACACTATGGATTTTAATGTATATCCCATCCAACATTTCACACGAATACCTTCAAACAAAAGCAATACCGAAATACATTAGATCTAAAAATATATACGCACAAAACAATATCTCTTGATCAGTGTACGTAACAAAGAGGGCTGTCAACGTCTATTTTTGACCAAATACGATTTGCTGACATGTGCAAATCATAAAATATTTCTATTAACATGTAACTATAATGGTGCAGTTGTGAGTTTTAAGAGTCACACAAATTTGCTCAACACGTGCTTAGTAGTAAACTTTTGTTATTTAAATAATTTGTATTGTGAAAAAATAATTTGGTGCACTCAATAATTTATTTATATTTACAGCCATTTGCACCGGTCTTAGTGAAGTTGTGGTTAAGTTCAAAATACCAATTAAATTAAAATGTTCCTCGCACCACCACATTTATTCTTAAATTAACGCTATAATTAATAGTAAAATCTAATTCACAGATAAGGTAGGGTTTAAGATTATATAATTATTAATTAAAGTTATGTCAATATGACAATCAACTGAAGTACTTGGCGAATTTGCGAGATAAATTCCCATTTCAATAAAATATGGATAACGGAATAACGGATTTTGAAGAAGATGAAGGAGACCTGGAAATATTGGACATACTGAACTTTGGGATTCCAAGAAGAAGATATCAGAGGGAAAATCACCTTGAAGCAACAGCTTCTAGAAAAAGATTTCTTTCTTTTTATTTGTATAAAATCCTTTTAAAACATCTTCAGATCTGATTGAGCATTAAACTCCCTCTCAATCTTTGTCCAGGCCTGTTCCTTATCCTTCCAGCTTAACGCACCTGTTTTCTTGCATTCTATAATGTGCTTGTACTTTCTTATTAAATTCAAGCACATTATTTTATCATTTTGAAAGAAATTTGTGGATCTTTGTCTATTCCCGCTCCTATTGAAAACTCCTACCTTTTGTTTGGGTAATTTTACAAATATATAAATATCTAATAGTTGTCATATTTGACACAAGATACCAATTTACTAAAGTTACTAAAGCCAAAAGATAACTGCCATCGGTGCAAACAGCAATTAGGTATTCTTGTACAACAATAGTTATTTGCACATATTATTCGAACATACACAAGCCAAGTGTGTCTTGCAGTCCATAATTTCATCAATTGTCATATTAGATATAAAAAATAACTTTTTCGAGATGCTCGGTGGGGACTCTAGTAATTGTAGGGAATGTAATTTATCGGAAGTTCATAGTTTTGATACAGCTAGTAAGACGCTTCCACTGAAACTGCAGATATCATATTGCTTTCTAAATTGTATAACTTCATGGCAAAAGGAATGAAAATTCGAACAGTTATATCCAAGGAACAATCCAATTTTTAGAAATAACATAATCTTTCAACCTATAGTAGTTTGTTCATTTTTATATTAGACACTCACTTGATCATGTATTTACGTGTGAACGATAAACCTTATTTATTCATTATTCACTAACAAGGAAGAAGATTGATGATTTAACCATCATCAATTTCATACTATTGTGCTACAACCCACCCCATGATCACATTAAATAAATATGGATATACGTATAGAAGATAATAATTGTGCTGCTCCAATAGAGAAATAAATACAGGATTTCTCCAAAAGTTTTCTTCCAGAAGTATTGTCACGGTGCCCTCAAAATCCAAATCCACATTGGATAGTGTCTGGGGAATTCTTTTTTTTATTTAATAGAGCCTTTTCACGTTTTTTCACTACATAAGATTTCCCGTGAGAGCCCAAAACATGTCTCCAAGTAGCTATTGAATAGTTTTGATCTCGTAAAATGGTGGGTCAAATTTAAATATGCACATCTGGCTTCTGTCAACACGATCTGAATGGCTTTAATTGAAGTATTATTCACCAGTGAATAATGAGTGTAGATAATGAACAGGTCACATGATACGAACAAATGGGACCTATATTGAATGATATTTATAGAGACAAATGTCACAACATATTAAATGATCAGTATTCGTACCGTTTTTTTGGGTCAAGATGGGAAATTCATATTCGAATGGGTCCTTAACCAGTACCCAGACAGTGTTGGACTAATACCCCCACGGGAATGCCTACCAACCAAACCCACCCCAAACTCGCCGTAACTACCCAAGCATACTTCAAGACGGGCGGCGGTCCCTCACACACTTTCAGTCATTTTCTCCTATCACTCCTACCTCACACATGCCATGTCGAGTCCTTCTCTTTTCCTAATCATGCTCTCCACTACGCCATTTATCTCCACCCATTACTCCTCGCCTCTCAACATAATCTTCACCATATTTTCCCAATACACCGCCTCTCCCAGTTTATTTTTCAACTTCTTCAAAACTTCCTCGTTCTTCTAACATCTAAACACATGTCCCACATCATCCTCCACTTCACATCTCTCGCACACCTCAGTTTCTCTTTTCCCAATCTTGTGGAGGTAACCCACTCTCGACCCATGCCCTGTAAGCACCTGCATCAAGAAGTAGTTCACCCAATTTCTCCTGCTCCCAATCGCTCCCTTCAGCAAGCCCTCATACTCATTCCACCTTCTCTCCATTTCCTCATCCATCTATTCCTGTACTTCATCTCTGGTCGCACCCCTCCATCGTTTCTGTCTGGCTCTAGCCTGTGCCTACAATTCTCCGTAACATGCAGTCACACCTCCAACACATAGACACATCTCTTCAAGCACCTTCAACGTCATCAAAAAAATCACAAGAATACAGTTTATAGGTCGCATTAAACATATATCCCATTGAAACAAAATCACCTGATTTGAATCACAAAGATCCTGAGGAAACATTTATTGTAATGTAGAAATTAAAATATGCATGACCCTTTAATTCCGAAGCAAACGTTACCCTTTTCCCAGCGAAGTGACTTCTAAATCCTGGCCTAAATTAAAAATGAGGAAGCCATTAACATCCTACTAAATTGAAATTCAAATTGTTTTAATGGATTTTAGTGGTAAGAGCTGCTATGCTGCACTTTTATGCTATTAAGTAGTTTTAAGGATGTAAGTCTCGGACGGTTTGGGATTTTAATAACATTCGGATAGTTTTTAGCTGTTTAATTGAAAACTATATGCTGCTGGTTGGAATTTATATTAAGTTCCACTCTCTTATAGACAGTTTAATACAGTTTTATTAATATTTCATGTATTGCTTGATCACTATAAGTATTAAATACAAATCATTGCCTCTTATTGATTGGAATAGTGTAAGAATACGTTCTAAGCATTTGCGATTGGATTCCTATTGAAAACGGTAGCAAGTGCGTAAATTAGCTGACGTGAGAAAAACGTTAACATTCTAAATTGAGCTGGAAACATCAATTTAAGTAAGTCAAAAAATTTACTTTAAATTACAATATCATTCCAATGAACAAGGATAAATTCTCACAAAAGGAACTGTAAATTTGAAATAAGGCAATGTCTTGACTAGATATAAAATGAAACTAATACTGAACAGATGGCGAAGATAAAAGTATGACCCAACAGAGAAAATCTGAAAACAAATCAATATAACTACCCAGTGGACAGTAGGTCAAAAATGACTGCCGATATTGCGCTGCCCATAGAAGAAGAGTTGATAAAAAAGATAATATAATCGACTCACTAGTTAGAATGGTGGGTTAAAGTACACGACAGGAGTAGAGGAGATCGCATTGCCGAGTCTTTAGCCAGGGAAGCGGCTGGACTGAAATTTTCAGGACTCAGTGACACCTACGGCCTAACGACTTCGACAAATGCGGATCTAGCTAAACGCTACACACATGCTCAATCCCTTAAAAGATGAGATGGAATCAAAGGATGCAGTCTTGCCAGGGTCAGCCTGGGCGACCCTGGGAAGCTGGCACCGGAGAAATATTTGGCAATGACCAGGAAAAACCTACGTTTAACAGTAGGATTTCTGACTGGCCACTGTCAACCAAGGAAACACCTCCATATTATGGGGCTAGTGGACACACCTCCATGCAGGATGTGTGAACAGGAAGATGAAACTGTCAGGCATGTCTTATGCGAGTGTCCGGAGTTAACGTGAATAAGAGAGTGTGTGTTCGGTGAGTGTTGGCCTACACCTGTCGATATAAACGGGATGTCTCCTAGTGACCTGTCCACCTTCCTGGGAAGGACAGGATGGACGATGACCTAGAAGGACAACTTCTCGGAAGAATGTACAATGAGTCACATGTGGCCTAAGTGCTGTGAGCCTACACTCACCCTCCCCACTCTACAGATACAGATATAAAATAAAACTACTGAACAGGGGAAGATAAAAGTATGACGAAACAGAAAAAATCAAAATGACTACTCAGTGGACAGTAGATCAAAAATGACTGCCGATATTGCGCTGCCTATACGAGGGAAGCTGATAAAAAAGATAATATAACACTGAAAAAAAGAGACTCTTGGAAAAAAAATCCAAGTTCGGCCCAAAGAATTGGCGCTTTTGAATAGGTCCAAGAGCGAGGTTTCTTCAGCCAAAGGGTTAACTGTCTTTTTTTGGTAAGTTTCTAAAATTTTTCACGGAAGAACTTAATCTATTCGTCGAAAGTCCTCACAGATTCAGCTTTAAAGTACTATATTTCTTGATATAAAACCTGAATACAGTCAAACCTGCATAAGTGAGAACTGGATAAGTGAGAAAACTCTATAAGTGAGAGTAATAGCCAGGACCCGTCATTTTAAGCTCCCAAAACCTCTATTAGCGAGAAACAGAAACCTCTGTAAGAGAGAGTCGTTTTTCCCTCATAGACTGCTACTTATCTATACCTCTTTAAGCGACAGTCGAGCTTTATTTACAAATTTAACATGTGCTATTTTATGACTCATTCTTAATTTTCGTAGAACTTCCTATCATTGTTTTTGTTTTCTCGTCAATATTGTTCCTATTCTATTTCGTGGAGCTGAATATTTACATACTACATTCGTACTTGCTGTGACTTGTTATTGCTACGTACCCCTATAAGAGAGAAACGCTACCCATGTACCTGCATTAGCGAGAAACTCGGGTTAGTGAGAAACCTCTATAAGCGAGAATGAGATTGTGCTCCCTTGAACTCTCGCTTATCCAGGTTTGACTGTATTTTGTTTCAAAGAATCCACTTCTTGGGACAATGCCGTAGAACTATAACAAAAAACAACTCTCTTGATATAAGAACCTCAGAACTTGGTTTGAAAGCAAATCTTTCTTGGGGCAAGGCCTAGATTTTTAACAAAAGAAACAATTTTCTTGACATGAGAACCTTAGATCTGGCTTTGAAAGGAAATCTTTCTTGGTCCAAGAGCATATACTATTGAGCTCAAAATATTTTATTCTGATAAGAGACCAAATCTATCTTGGTTTAATAGTATAGGATTTTGAGGAAGCAATTTATTCATTAATCCAAAAGCTTGAAAAAACAATAATTTGGAAATATAATCCAATTTATTATTTATCACACAACTTAGTTGCATGAACTTACATAACAAATGAAAACAAAAACATATCAAAACAAATGAAAACAATCATAAATAATAAAAACCAAAGTAACCTGATGTTGTAGTCAATCAACTGACTAGTCAGAATGGACTTTATTCGCAGACAACAATAGTTTTTGTTGCTTGGTGAAGATCTTGGGGATACTAATTTATTTATTATTGCTATGTGTGACTTGTCTCTTAACCATTTTTTATATTTTTCATGAAACCTCAAGTTAACATCGATGTATGACGATAGGAAAATAAATAATCCACATGCCGGAGCTACCCCTATAATCCCCAAAATACATTTCATGATTTAAATCTCTGCGTTTGAAAACTTTAATAATTCCACTTGCCATCAAATTAATTTCGAAAAACAACAACAAATCCCGCTGTGGAAAAACCTTAGCGAACCCTCTTCACATCCATCCTTTATATCGAATCGTCTACGTTCAGTAATACATAGGCCAGTCTTTCAAAAATATTCGAAAGCATATTATAATAAGGGCTTTAATGTTTCCAAATTGACAGTAGGGATTCCCCGAGAGCGATACGATGAATTTATACCAGAAGCTGTTATTAATGATGCCAACAAAAACAATTTAAAACTGCTCCGATCTCCTAAAGTTAGTTAACTACAAAATTTGATTATTTTCAAGACTGGTCTATGTTCACATCCAACCCTTATATCGAGTCGCCTACGCTTTAGGGGCTATGCAAACGACATCTGAATTTTTTAAATCTGCATGTCTTCCGTTTTTTTCCGGTCAATAAATAACCCTTTATTTGACAATATATACGCAAACTAGGGTACTATATACTGGTTAAAGTTTCTCGGGATAAGCGAGTTCAGACAGATATATGAGTTAAGTCTCTCTGCCCTGGAATATCGGGAACTCTTCGAAAGAGTGAGTAAATGATATCAGTGGTATCTCTTACCTAGAAAATTGAAAGGATTTTATTTATTTTATAAAAAAACTATAGTTTGAAGACGCCAAACAAATCATAATTATATCAAGCAATTCAAACACTTGAAAGGGGTAGCACCAAAGTGAAAAGCTTTAACAAAAGAGCGAACTTTGAAATATGTTTAGAATTATTTCCATTCTAGATTAAAATCTCACTGAAAAGCTCTTTTGGCTTGCGATGTAGTGAGAGGTATATTATTGCCTACACGACTCAGTAACACTCTTGATCTAATCTGAACACGCTTTGTTGAAGGACAAATGGAACAATTATATAGTACATTCGTAATTTTCATGTCAACGACATGCTCAACTGTGGAACTCACAAAAAAATAGGGATTTCGTGTTTACTAATTTCATATAATCATATTATATGAAGCAAAACGTTAGCTCACTTGAACTAACATTAGAAAATGAAGACTGATCACTTACACTTTGATATTGAATTGTTAGCTCACTTTGAATTGATTCGAAAATTTTAAATAGCTTGGACTTTTTATTTGTTTGTTCAATTTCGTATTTCTCAATTTTCAGCTCTCCAAGTTAGTGAATATGAAGCGTGAGTTTGCAAAAGATTTATAAAACTTTTGATATTATTTGATTTTGATAGTCATATATCTATTAATAGATATATGGTTACAGTTGATTGCATTGAAGTTAAGTATAGTTTGTTTTGGCTGATAAATCCACATATCAATAATGTACTATTTTGTGCTATCAATTGGAAAGGATATCATTGTTCTCAAAAATAAGGGTAGGTACCTACCTATGCTGTAATATAATACTTTAAAATTTAATAATCATCAATCATTATTGAACATGAGTTCTCAATATTGTGTTATGATAATAATATTATTGATATTCAACTCATCCATGGTTCAATCAATGTCCATGGTTGATTAATTTCTATTTTCGAAATGAAAAATATAACCCCAAATTTATATACACAACACAATGACATTTGATTTGCCTCCGGCCGGTGTAGCCTCTGAACGGTTACTCCGAGTAACCAACAAACATACTTTTCTAATCACGTGATCATACTCTTCTCTACTCACTAAGCTACGTTCATAAACTCACTCAGAGTAAGGATAGTTTACTCCGAAGCGTTCCTAAATTTACTCTACCAGTATAGAGTATGCTTATATAAACGTTCAGGAACCTACCCGGAGTAAGCTCTGCTTACTCCGCTTTTCAATGGAGTATAATATACTCTGACAGTTATGACAGTTTGGTATACAGTAGCTCAGTTCAGATTAGTGCCCAGGCTGGTTTTATTGATTATTTTTTTCACTTGTCAAAATCTGACATTTTGGTAGTTTTAACCAATAGCAATACATTATTCTAGCCAATCATTCGGTATTATACTGATAATTCTGCTTCCTCATCGATAATACCTTGTTTACATCGAAACGTCAAAATTTCACTTTGAATTTGTCATTATTGACAACTAAAAGTGCTTCGAAGTTTATTGAAAAATGAACACAAACCGATTGAGTGCCATCACTCAAGAGAATATTGAACATTCAGGTAATACAAAATTTTAAATTGTTGAAAAAAATAATCTCCCTAAATACAACTCGCTCTTCAAATTTTATCACATAATTTTTTATTTTCATCACTCAAACTTGTTTATTTGAGGCAAAAACATTCAAACAAACCGAACTTAGATAAAATCCCTCGTCCTAACGGACTCGTGATTTTATCAATCGGTTTGTTTTCATATTTTTGCCAAATAAACAAGTTTTCGTGGAAAAAGAAAAAAATATCGATAAAATTTGAAGCACTCGTGGTATTACCTATGATAATATTATTCATATTAATATCATCAATACTCAAGTCATCCATGGTTAATTGATTTTTATTTTCGAAATGAAAAATATAACCCCAAATTCATATACACAACACAATGACATTTGATTTGCATCCGGCCGGTGTAGCCTCTGAACGGTTACTCCGAGTAATCAACAAACATTCTTTTCTATTCACGTGATCATATTCTTCTCTACTCACTGGAGTAAGTTTATAAACGTAGCCCTAGAGTTTATGAACGTAGCCCAGGTCTACATAGAGCCGACCAGGTTACAAGCCTTGTACCAAAATACATCCATGGTATATACAAAAGATCGACTTTCTTGTGATTTAAAAATTTCTTGTTGCGCTTAACATATGAAAGCATACATTACAAATTATCATTTATTTATTTTAATTGTGTATTTGAAATTATTGTTAAATGTGATTTTTATTGTATTTTTATTATTATTTAAATAAATGATATATAAAAAAAAAAAAAAAATTAATTCCGTTAAATACTTAACGTTAAGCGTCAAATACACTGTCCAAGGTGGATAATCATAATTGATAATTTTTTTGATACAAATTTTTAAATAAATTTTGCTCCTCCTTCTCGGTAATGCCGCTGATTGGTACGTAAGCCATATTCGCTCGTATGTATCTCCGACAATATTCGTCGTGGATGTTTTCTCTGGAATAGCCTAAGGGTAATAAACTGTAAGCGACACTGTCACGTATTTCGAATTTATATCGGGTTAAGAGATTGCAGGTCGCCATTTCTAATCCCTACCCGCCTCTCATCGTATATTTTCTGAATCTCGGACACTCCTGTGTTTTGCCTTTAAAAGATCTTTATGCAATTCATATAAAGTGGTCGGTCGTAATATCACTGGAACGCTCAGTTAACATGGTTATCACTGATTGGCACTTCCTCCTGACCCTCAATTTGTATTATTTATATTCAAACATATCAAATATATTCTTCATTCTCCCCCCTACGAAAATATATTTGTTTGCGAAAGTAAAACATGCTAGGTCATCGGCTGCTAAGTATGAGAAACTTTCGTGCCCTGGACAACGACACATCTTTCTTTGTACACCATTTGATGAAATTTTCATAGGCTTGATTGAAACGGTCTTTAGATTCTTCCGGCAACAAACTTCTGCACGCAATAATTGCTGCTTCTTCAATGGAATTCATTTTTAACTAGATTCTAGCCAAATATTAAACTTAAAAGATGTGGACTTTATGGAAGAATAATTATTTAACAACTGTCGAAATATTAGTTAGTGATACGAATGTTACCAAAGTATGTAACGTTAACCCACGCCTTCTTCTACCCATTTTATTGCATTCTACAGAGAATTTTTTGCATCTTTAAATTTTGTGTTTTAATAATAAAATCGGGGAAGAATGAAAAGTTTAATACATTACACGCTGCAAAAGCTATTTCAGGTGCTCGGAGGTTTTCAAATTCAAATATGTAAATAACTATTTTTATGGGGCTCAGATTTAAATCTTGCGTCATTTTTTGCTGACCTACTTATTAATCAAATGCAAATATGTGCGGTTATTGTACAGAGTGTTAGATGCATTTGGATAAATACATCACAAAAAGAAAAGACATTAATATAAATGTCTTAGCCATTAACCAAAAATGTTTCATGACAAAATATCAAAAGTATCACCTTATTTTTCATCTGTATTGGAACTCTTGAAAAATACGGTATTGTAAGACACAATAATAACTGGCCTGAAACAAATAAGAACCGCGTGCTGAAGAAGTTATTGAGACTGAGAAAAATGAGAAAACGAAAGAGAAAATGGAAAGAGAATCCGACAAATCTGATTCAGGACAGACCTGATACAATCCCCGGAAGTTTTTGTGACAAGATGAACAGTATAATTTGATTCAAACAGAATTTCTCTCAGTTGATGCTTCGAAATATCTAACCAGTCATTCGCTGGTAGCTGGTCTTGTTATTGAAAATCCAACTTTAATTTTCAGCATTTCTCGTCCGTTGCAATTTATTACCTTTCACCTTTTTTCGCGTCAAAAAGTTCTTGATGTTGTCGACTTTTATAGTGGCCATTAGAGGCATAATATCATCCAAAGCATATCTATTTAAATGGGGAATCAACAAGATACAACTTCTTTATCATTTTACTTCCTAATAATTCATGAGATTAGATATTTTTTTCATATGCAAATGAATTGATTTGAAATATTTCTTCCTAGCTCTGTAAAATTAATTATAGTGCTGGTGCTACTTGGTTGGCACCCGGAAAGGCAGCAATGAAATGAATAATGACCGATTTTTATTCATTGAATATCCGTGGTAGGTCGTTTGACAAAGTGAAAGCAAGCAGATTTTCCAATAAGTCTCTGTAAACGAGGATTTTATGGGAAAGTCGCCTCTAGCGAAAAATCGCGGAGAAAATAAAATTTCATTCATTGTGGAATTTATATGGTGAGACAAGAACAAAGGAATTATATTTTATCGGGGCTGTTTCTCGAGAAAAGTAGACTAAATTCACGATATTGAATTATTTATAAGAAAATAATGAATTGCCTCGACACAGAGATGGCGGTCTTTCGGTTATATCTTCAGTTTGGAAAACATTTCGATTCGCTGAACAAAGGTATCAATTTTGTTTCATTTCATTTCGATAAACACGACATTTCGATTAAGACGCTTTCGCTCTATTTACTTTTTCACTTTCCCCCTTTTTCCACAAATTGTAAATTCCAATTAAAAAGCTGTGCCCGTCGGGAATGCTTTATTAAAATTAAGGGATAAAACTGATATTTCTCTCATCTCTCGCACCCAAATTTTGGAAGAATTTCATGACTACCTTTTCGTATTTATAAAGAAAATTCCGGAATTCTCTTTCGCTTTTTTTTTAAAACAACAAAATCCTTCTCTTGAAACTCTGAAAATAACTGAGGTTCATTGATTCACCATCAGCCAAAGGCTTAGTTCCTCTGCACGTCAGCCTTTCAGGCTTTTGTGCTCTTGGTTCGACAACCAGTGGCACTTATAAGGCTCAAGATCTTCCTAGGCTCCAAATAATAAAACGTCATTTTTCCACACATACCTTTATTATTGTGAGCAAGTCACAGGTTATTTTTGGAAATACCGGTACACAACAAAAAAACAGAGTAGTGATGATAAACGCGTTGACTTGGAAGACTTTGTGAAGAAAGATTAAAGAGATATTCATGGTTCAGTTGTTTTATTATCCGATACTTCAAAGTTAATTTATCATGAAATTAAACAACTACTGCCACGTAGCATCGGCTGAAGACAATTTTAATTTGTTCTAGATCGTAAATCCGATTTAAGTTGGGGATTGTTCAGAAGCTTACGTAAATAAATAAATAACGTAAATATACAGTGACCGCTGTTTCAGTTGGAGAATTTTATGAAATAAGTTGTCATTTCCGATGCTCTACAAACTAGGATATACATTTTGACGAAAAAGTTGAAAGTATAGACAAATTGTTATATTTAATTGAGAAATCTTAGTAAGGTTGATGGTGTTTAATCAATAATTTTTATTGACAGTAGTATTAAAAAGAAAACTGGAGAATAGAATGCTTGGGGAGACTCAATGAACTAGACAAGAGCAGCATTACTACCTGATAGAAGAGGATTACAAACCTGCTTTTGTCTAATATTTATTTGGAATAAAGCCTTCGAATAAACCTTGTTATATTGTGCCATAAAAGTCTAAAACTATTTTTGCCGCTCAGGTACTTAGTGTTTGTTTGGAAAAACTTATGGCTATGCCAATTCTAGGTTCTGGTCCGATAAAGAAACCTTCCTTGCAAGAGAGTCTGTCTTCTCTACTCCATCCATACCCGAGGAGTAGGATTCAGACCGGCGATACTCTGTTGAGCTCTTCTATTGACACTCTAATATCAATTCCGACATTACACGGTAGGAACTAAGTGCTTCCAAAGTCTTTTGTCCGCCCGAGAAAATTTTCATTTCTGTGATTGGTTTGTTCCAATCTTTCTACACATGAAGAAATGATATCACCTCCCAGTTGTATAGTGAGGTTGAAGTTTCTTAATTGGTTTTTCCATTGATTTGCCAGAACGTACTAATCTCTTTTAATAAACTTCACGAAATATGCATGCGAAATAGAGAGAATATAAAGTCTATTGATAAAAAACTGTAACATAATATCCAGCCTCTCATTAAAAGTTCCCAAAACCGGCATAAAAGTTTCAAGAATTAAGCCTGCGAGCACTCAAGAAAACTTTTCGTACAGCCATATCTCAAACAATGTAGTTCATGTATAATATTTTGAACAAACAACGCTTTACTTTGTATTCATAAACTGTACACGCTTGAGACTTTTTCTAAAACTGTAATTAACTACTACATTAGTGAAACTTTATAAGGAGCATGATATTCTTATTGATCGTCTTAGTTCTAACTATATACTAAAGTTGGATCATCCTTTCTTTGTTAAAGTTTGCTAAACTGGGTCGTTATAATTATTTTCTTATACAAATTGAGCTAATTGAAATTCACACACAAATATTTAAGGTATTTTTAACTAAAGACAAATTGACAATGGAAATGTTTTGTTATTCCGTTGGAATCTTTTTTAATTTATTCATCCAAATACATCCAGCACTCCATATAATAGATAATAATGAATGAAACTAACTGCTCTGGGTCTACAAGTCTTGTAGAGCAAATATACAGTGTGGAAACCACTTATGGAATAAAATTCTTTATGTCATTAATTTAGAAAATTATAAAAAATGCCGAGACACGTCAACTTTTGAATTGAGTTGTGCGTTATGAAAATATAAATTTAAATGTATGCCGTGGTCGGTGTTTTTTTTAATGAAACACCCTGTATATTTGCATATTTTTGAAATCCTCTTGATGAACCGATTCCAACAAACTAAATAATGTATGGTCAATTATGAATTATACGGGTGAAATTTTAAGATTAATAATTTATTAAATTAGCTAAATATGAATTTATCAAGAATTTAAACTAACTACGCCCATAAATTTTATCATCAATACCTAAAAATTGCCTAAAAACGCCAATAATTAGACAAAATCGGTAAATAATGTGGATTGTTTTCTATTTTGTCAGTTGTTGATGTGTTGACAGTTTATACTGAAAAAGTAAAATCTTTGTCAAACACTATTTCCTTGTCGACATAACAATGAAATATTTAACTGAGACTCACCGAATTGAGATTTTAATGATGGTCGGGTACGGGGATAACTGCAGAAGTCAAGTTGACGTGGCAAACTTATTTAATCACAGGTATCCCGAATTGCCTAATATTTCACAAAGTATTGTGTCTAAAATTCATACACAATTCAAAGAACTTGGATATGTCAAACCATTGAAAAGAAAACCACACTTCGTTGAAGATGATGTGAAAGTGGATATTTTGTTAAGTATCGAAGAGAATCCAACTTCAAGTACACGTCAAATTGCCCGTGAAAATAATGTTAGTCATACAACTGTTCTAAGATGTCTTTATAAAGAAAAACTTCATCCCTACGAATTAACTTTTGTGCAGGAGTTAACAGAAGACAATCCAGATCGTAGAATGGATTTCTGCGAAAGATTGATGAATAAGCTGAACAGAAATGAGATAGCTCTTGGTACCATTCTTTTTTCTGACGAATCAACATTCACATTGAAGGGAGAGGTAAAACGACAGAACTGTAGATATTGGTCAGCAGAGAATCCTACTAAGTACCCTCACAAGGTGAACGTTTGGGCCGGTATCATAGGTATCGTAGGACCATATTATTGGTCCTATATTTATAGATGGAAATTTGACAGCTGAAAAATATTTAAATATGCTCAGAAATAAAGTTATTCCTGCGTTGGCAAACTTATATCCCAACGCAATAGATCCTAGCTTACCGAATGAAAATGTTTGTTTCCAGCAAGACGGGGCAAAACCCCATTATGCTTTAATGGTAAGATCTTATTTAGATGAAATCTCCCCCAATAAATGGATTGGACGAAGAGGTACTATTGAGTGGCCAGCTAGATCGCCGGACCTTACGCCGTTAGATTTTTGTCTGTGGGGTTATCTCAAGAACAAAGTATATGCAACACAACCAACTAGCATTGTAGACCTCAAAGACAGGATAACTACAGAAATACGGAATATTTCACCTCAAACTTTAAACAAAGTTAGGGAGGAATTCTATAGGAGACTGTGATATTGCCAACAACTAGGTGGTGAACGTTTTGAGTGGTATTTGTTTCAATGTATTAAAATCAAATACACCAGGTATTTTATGTATGTGTTTAATAACTGTAAAAACAAAAATTTCACCATACATTATTCAGTTTGTTGGAATCAGTTTATCAGGAGGATTTCAAAAATATGCAAATATACAGGGTGTTTCATTAAAAAAACAACACCGACTACGGCATACTTGCGTGAATCCCCCTGTACATTTAAATTTATGTTGACGAGTCTCGGCATTTTTTATAATTCTCTAAAATAATGACATGAAGAATTTTATTCCATAAGTGGTTTCCACACTGTATATTTTAACTTGCAAAGTCTTTCTGAATACTTATTTCGCAATAATCCATTTTCTATCGATACACGTTATTATTCGCTCAATTCAACGAGTGTAAACTCAGCGAATATTGTTTAACAGAGCATACATCGAATCGAATTTCCTTTTCCATATATCTTGCAAACTTTTCTCCCGCATACCGCTTAAAATATCAAAATATATATGAGAACATCGCGTATTTTCCGTATCATGCGCTCCGTTCTGTTTAAGAAGGGTTCAGGAAGTTATTAAGATGGTAAAAATTTGGTTTATTCCATTCATAGGTGGGCATCTTTTGCATATATTCGTGTAACTTTTTTTAAAGATTTTTTTCATAGATTTTTCTATTTTGCTATACAAGCTGACCAGAGAATTGATGAGTGAATTTCCTCAAATATCGCATGTAAAATGCAACCCCTAAATCCTACGTCAATGATGGATGGAAATGTTTGCATATAAATGCAACACTATATACGATTCATTGTTAATTGTGTTGCATAACCAAAAGTATTGTATGTTGCATAAAAGCGTGACGATGACGGATAAACATGACCTTTCTCCACCCCAAAAATGTTTAAGTTTGCACTCCAAGAATTCAAATATATAATGTGATCCAAGTTAAGATATCGACGCCAATACCTGAAAATAATATACCGCTTTAAATCACCAGCGAATAAAAATACACGACTACGCCTTTGGGTTGTTACTACCGTTCGTAAAATTGTGTATTTTATTTTATTTTATTTTCTGGGAGAGGCAAATTATTTGGCGCACCTGATTGCATTTGTTATACCTCTATCTCTATTTCGCATGCGATGCTTCCGGAGAATTAATGGAGATGTTGGTTAAAGGTGATAGGACTGAATTTACATTCTTGGAAATTTAAGAAGGTTATAAGAAGGGTTGGTTTTTAAAAGGAGCCACACAAATCTGATTTTATATTCGAAAGAAATGGTAATTGCTTTGGAAACTTTTAAACGAAGGGAAAATGATAAAAAATGATGTTGCAAGATTAATTTTCATTGGAACATTTCAAATGCCTTTCTTAATGTATGTCTTTCTCTAACTACTCAGCAAATTGGTCAGAGCCCCATTAGGCATTACCAACCAAACACTGAATACCTGGATAACAAGAACAGTTTGGTTCATTCGAATTTACCAAATAAGCATTAACAGGCATGATTAATGTTGAATACTAACAGCTTACTGCCATCTTGTATCATCATTTGAAGCTGGACTGTCAGAAGATCTGACGTACCGTCTTCGTCTGGAAGATGATGGAACAGCAGAACTAAGTGTAAGTATGCAAACTTAATGAACTAGTCGAGAACAAAACAGTCACCTCCTAGGACCAGAGCATCCTAGGAAAGATTCATCCAAGAAGGACCTATTGGAAAGATTGTTGAGAGTGATAGGGCAAACTCAATGAATTAGTCGAGAGCACCACCTAGTCCCCTCCAAAGACTGGAGCATCCAAGGGAGGATTTTTCCAAGAAGGACCTAGTGAGAAGAATGCTGAGGGTGATAAGACAAACTTAATGACCTAGTCGAGAACAAAACATAGTCACCTCCTAGGACTAGAGCATCCAAGAAGGACCTAGTGGAAAGATTGTTGAGAGTCATAAGGCAAACTCAATGAATTAGTCGAGAACACTACCTAGTCACTTCCAAGGAATGGAACATCCAAGGGAGGATTTCTCCAAGAAGGACCTAGAAAAAAGACTGTTGAGAGTGATAAAATGGCACAGACAAGAGCACAAAAAGCCTAATGGCTAGGGTGCCGAGAACTCTAAGGCTCTGACTGGTGGTCCAGGCCAATCAATAAATCAATCACCTTTCCCTTCCCCTTTTTCGCTCAACCAATGATCCTCTCAACCTAACTCAGCGGCTATTATGAAGGCTATAGACGGTCCCCTATTTATGATGAAGCGAATTAAAAAAAAGTGGTTTCTCGTTTTTACAAATTTTCATTTTAAATTCTGAAATGAGAGCATTATAATTCTTGCCATATTCAACGTCTCATACATATGGATAGCCAAAGAGTAATCTTTTATTTCCACCATTCATTCGTTTCAAGTGTCTACAATTTCTAGAAAGTGTTTTTGTTATTACATGTTCAATGGAAACAACAAGGGTAGAACTAATTTAGAATTTAATTTCTATGTAAATTGCTGGTAGCTACTATTTCGATTGCTATAATATGTTTTCTTCGTTGTTATAATAAAAAAAGCCGGGTGAATTTAGTGGAATATGGTTGCATGTTCTCTTATAGTGGAGAGCTGCTGAACACGGACACGTTTGTTATGATAATATCAACATAATTTGTCACCTTGAATTATTCGGTTTATATATCAACACTTTATGATGTTTTATAATGGGTCAATTATGATAATGCTGAGTAATATAAAGAATGAATAATACTTTTATACAGTGTGACCCACTAAACCTATTTTAATTCAATTTTTTTGTTAGATTTAGTATCAAAAACAATATTAATCACTATTTTCAAGGCCCTTTATGTTAATTTATCTTTGCCAAAAGACAAAAGTATATTGGGCATTTTTTTTTTCCTTAAATATTACTATACCACCGAATTCATAATCATCACAAATATGAACTAGCAAAATTTTATAAAAAAATTTTCTTTAACGACAAAGTTATTACAACATGAATTTGGAAAAGGTGATATTTTCATGAATTTTTTACGTAGAATGTGGACAAATTTTTTAAAAGGCAACATGGTAAACAAAAACTATGACTCAAACATATTGCTCAGTGAAAGTTCGAAGCCGATAACTTAATCCATTCTGGAGTACAAGGTAAAGGTATATTCCGTTATTTTGTTGATAAAGAATAAGTTAATCGAAAACTGTTTTTTCACGCCTTAACCCCGGGCCATTTGTACGTTTCACTTCAATTAATTCATTATGTAGATGAAATCCAAGATATAAAAACACAATAATGTACCATGGTAAAATCGCAATCGGTGCGGAGTAATAAAACTGTCGGAACATGTAATTTCAGGGGCGGGTACCTGCCCAATTTAGTAAAAACTCACCTCATTATGTCCCAAATACACTGTGATTTATTTGATTTGAAATATTAATTCTTCCACCTCATTTTAACTTAATATCAAAAAAGTAATGTAAAATTGTACGGCTATTACAATTTCTTGCCTGCATTTTTTTTTAAATACGTTTGGTCATACTGCTCCAGTCTCAATAAATACTTTTTTAAATTTCGTGCACTACAAAGCAGCAAATACGGCGATCTGGATGTCTCCGATCAACTATTTCTATTACTTCTCGTTCACTTTTATCATTGTAACCACAAAAAGTACAATTTCAATTTTATCTTGAAGAGTTAGTTAAATAGTTTAATATTTGGAACATTTAATACTTACTATTTCATACAAATGTTGCTGACTGACATTATTGAAATTTCAAAATCAAAGCCTACTTGCGAGTCGTTGATTTCATTTTGTTAATAAATGAAATTATTACGCACAATTTTACAATACTTTTAGAAGCTATAACTCCAAGAACGGGTTGAGTTATCGGCTTCGAATTTTCACTGTGCAATATGTTTGAGTCCTTGTTTTTGTTCACCATGTTGCCATTTTTAAAATTTGTCCACATTCTACGTAAAATATTACTGATAATTTTTTACTGAATATAGTAACCAATCAAATTACAGTAGAAACTCGATTAACCGGACTAATTATTGTCGTTAGGCATTCGGATAATCGAAAACCGGATAATCGAATGTACTAAGAAAAGCGTGTTTTGTGCATACATATGTTGTACATACGATGTTATGTATGTTATTTATTAAAAACAACAAATACATATCAATGAAAATCAAAATAAATTTGACTTGTAGGTAATTTTAATATAATGAGTCGGTAGTCCGGATAATCGCGAATCCGTATAACTGAGAGCCGGATAATCAAGTTTCTACTGTACTTAATTTAAAGTCATGTGTCAAATTTCATCCAGTCACAATCCAATCACCGCTGTATTAAAGCGATAATACCCCACATGTGGTGTTTCCAGATTGGTGTTTATTTTTTATTAAAAATTAATGAAACGTCAAACTGACAACTGGATTGAAAATGTCGCGAAGATTTGGTATTGCATCTGACGATTCAATTAATTTACCAATTGTACTTTTCACAGCTGTAGTTTTAAATAAAAATGAATAATATTTGATTGAAACTAATAAAGTTAGTATTGAAAATTATGAAACGTCAGATTGACAATCAATTTTTTGATATCTACAAAGTAAAAAATTATCTCATCGAATATTCCTCGGGTCTTGATAAATACTCAAAATTTTGTCGTAGAGAATCCTTCAAGCGTGTTGCTCAAAGATAATAGCCCTCGGCTCGCGGCCTTTGGCTATTATCAAGAAACACGCTTTCAGCATTTTCTATGACAAAATTATCTCTGTATTATCAAGACCCTAGGGGTATCACTACTGAAAATACCACTTTTTCTAAATTCAAGTTGTAATAACTTTGTCGTTAATAGAAATTTTTCAATAAAATTTTGGTAGTTTACATTTATGATAATTCTGACTCCAGTGGTTATATTTGAGAAAAAAAAAAGCCCAATGTACTTTTGTCTTTTTCGGCAAAGAAGAATTAACATAGAGGGCCTTGAAAATAGTAATTGAGCTATGAAAATTTGTACCATAATACTGTTTTTGATACTGAATCTAACAAAATCAGTTGAAAAATGCGGATTTTACGGGGGTGCTTCCAAACAAAATGGGTCACACTGTATCTTATATTGTATTTTGTTGGCTATCTAAGTGCCTTCTTGGTATTCAATAACATTAAAAAACTAAAATAGAAACTTGTCGTATTAGTTCACTTATTTAACAAAGAAAATTTCCATTTTGAGTATCATTTTGTCACTCAACAAAAAAAAATTACCGTTCTCAAGTCTTATGTGATGACTTTAATAAAGATTAATGGTTCACATGAAAAATAATTTATCAACGATCTGGCAACATATATCGATCTCCGTCCATCAACTACGAATACACATTTTTCCATCTTCGTTTCCCGACATTGTTAACCGTTTTCAATATTTCCTGGGTATCGGGCAGAACGACGGCCCGGCGTTGTATTGCCAACGTTTAGCTGTTGGGTAACATATTGCCCGTATTCTATTAAGGAAAT
>CAJUYG010001640.1:9967-58947 GCA_910591675.1 Galerucella calmariensis | reverse complement strand
GATGAGGCTTATACCAGGGCCATCAAAAAATTATTGAAAAATAAGTTGTTTTTTTTATTAAAAATTATAGCAGCATTATAATAAATTTATTAATTTTTCAGTCATTTGGTAAACTTGGATATACAAAATACATATTTTGAATATTCAAATGTCAGTATATTCCTCAAATGTCAATAAATTTACTTTCCGCACTAGTGCGGAAAAGTGACTCTTTCCGCACGCTTTTTAGTGCGGAAAAGATTCACTTTCCGCACGTTAGTAGAAAATAGTAGTTTACCTAACTAGTGCGGAAAGTGATACTTTTCCGCACGCTATTGCAGATGGCCGAACGACGCTTTAGCGGAGTTCGGCCAGTAATCACTTTCCGCACGTTAGTAGAAAAAATAATTATTGATCTTTCCCCTTCAAGTTTAGAGAAAATTATTGATCGTTCCCCATAAACTTTAACCATTCTTTTATTATTTTTCATACCCATGCAATAAAAAGAGATAGCTAACTCGGACATGATACTAAAGGTTTCTGAAGTTTCTGAAGATTTTGGAAAGAATGTCAAAAATTTCTTGTAGCAGCAGTAAAAAATGCATAAAATATAATTTGGCAACCTGTTTTGACCCAAGAATATTTATGGATTCTGTACAAATTGCAAATAAATTAATTCAATACTTTTACGAGAAACATAATAACGAGTAGGCAAGTAGAAAAAAGTTTCTGTCAATTTAAAAAATTTGCACATTTTCTAGGAGGAGCTAAAAACTACGACTACAATAAAAAAATGACTCACAGAACATATAAAGATTCAGATTTTATGTTCAAATCTTGTTTATAAAAATGAGACATATGTATTGGTTTTTTCAAACGTGCACTATGGGTTTGAATGAAAATAACTTTTTTAGTGTTAGTGTGTGGGGAGGAGGGGGTAAGCTTAGAAAGGATTTTATTTGCCACAGACTTACTTTTTTAGTGGATACCTAAAAGTAACTTGGAAAAAAAAATTGTGGGTCAGGGAAAACCTGGAAAAGTCAGGGAATTTTATTTTGTAAAATGACTATGAACCCTGATATATAGCAGATACAGACTCTTTCTTCAATGATTTTTTCCCTTTTATTGCCATGTTTTATCTTTTATGTTGATTGCAACGCTCAAACTTCTAATTTCATTGTTGGAATCATCAACGTTTTTTTGGATTTTTGTGATTCGTAGAGGTTTTCGGATTCACTTTGTTATTTGATGATTTGTTGCTTTTTGAGTCGGTGGAGTACGAGATCTTAGGATCGAGGTATCGGGCCCCACGTTGGGCGCAAATTTATTTTTATGTTATGTTGTATGAAACTTGAACACACTGTGTATTTATCATAGGTACATGAAAAATATTTGTTAAAGTTATCCACGAGCTTTTGGCAGTAATAACCTGAAGCAATATGAAGATTGTGATAAAATTGAATGATCCCGCAGCTATTTATACATATTAACTTTCCAGTGTATTTTGACTGATTGCATATAAACATCGAAATAATTGCATATATGTTGATATATTTTTAGGTAAGCCTTAATATTAGTTATACCAAATATTATTTTCCGTTTAATTGCATTACTAAAATATGTTATTGGTAGGTTTTTATTCTTTATACACTTATTTATATCATGACATGTAATTTCCTTATATTTATTAAACAAAATTATATACAACGTAATTGTCGAATGATTATATTTGGACAAAATTGATATATACATATATATATTTTAAATACAATTATTAAAGAATATTGAATTTTAAAGTTCGTACTTATATTCAATGGAAAAATGATATACATTAATATTCTATAAAATTCCGGCAAATCCTTTTTGTTTCCAAACAAAATGAATAAAAATGAAAAATGGGATAAAATAATAGCCCAACTGATCTCGTGACAAGATTTTGAAATTATGTTTTTCTCACTTCCTTAGTATGGAGTAATATCTATATATCCTTTACTAAATTTCTTTTCTTTTTTTTGTACTCAGGAATATTTTTGTATCTTTGCTTTGTCGATCAAATTACTGGAACCATTAATTACGTGGTAGCTTTTGATCCTACATCTTCCATTAGTCAAATTTTCCAGAATACATATTTTTAAAGTAAATACGTTAATTTGCGATTGACTGATACCTTTGTGTGCTTGCATTAGCGCGGATTGAATAAAATGTAGCAATATTTCAGTGAAAAAATATGTTTAACTAAACGTCGTCAAGTTTTCTCTCAATTTCACACTGTTTCTTGATGTATATACCGCATTTCCAATTCCTATATCGCAGACCGCAATCGGATTTTGATATATTTATTGCAGACCTCCGCTTAACAACTTCCTTCCTTATCACAAAGCTCCTTACTTAAATTTTATCGTTGGGACAGTACTTCACCTAAAAACTTTCATTTTCAACTTCCTTTTATATCACAATGCTCCTAACTAAGGTTTTAAGATGGTTGGGGCAGTACTTCGCTTGACAACCGCATGTCCAACTTTCTTCTATATCTCAGAGTTGCCAATCAGGATTTTAGTATAGCTGGGACTGTATTTTGCTTAAAAACCGCATTTCCAATTCCTATATAACAGAGCCCAATAGGATTTTGAAATATTTACTGCAGCACTTCGCTTAAAAACCACATCTCCAAGTTCCTTTTATATCACAAAGCTCCTAACTGAGATTTTAATATGGTTGGGGCAGTACACTGCTTAAAAACAAAACTGCATTTCCAACTTTCCTTGATATCTTAGAGTTGCCAGCTAGAATATTATTATAGTTAGCCATTCTTCTTCTTTTGCTATACTACTATTTTCATAAAACATGTTTTATAAATCTTTACAGTAACCGTAATAATGAATTTGTTTTGTTTGGCTTTTCTTATATTTACTTCTACTCAGGAATTTTCTAAAAATTGATAAAAAAACTTTTGTCTGTCTCTTTTTTTACAATAAATTTTCCAATAAAGTGATCCTAAATATAAATGTAATACTGGTTATGTACATAATTTTTGGATTGTGCCATTACACATTTTAATACTAAACTGTTCTTAACAAAATTATCACTGGATTTGTGAATGAATAAATGATAATTAATTGTCTAGAATAATAAATTCGTGCAGGATCACTTTGGACCTACTTTGTGCGAGAAATACTATTTGTTGTGTTTGATAATTAATTTTGAACCATATAATCACTTCTACTTTACTTCTTAATTATTTCAATATCAGTAAGAATAATAGAGAACAGACCTTGAGTAAGTCAGATGTGTAGTATTTGTCATATATATCATTAGATTCTGGACAATTTTTCATCCAGAAAATAACGTTTTGCCGATCAAGACCGGAAAATGAATGCTAGGGACCGGAAAAAGCTTTTGCCGGTCCCCGACGTCCATTTTTTTTTAAATTTTTTCAATAGCTCTTCTATAATACAATCTACCTTGATTTCGTTACTATAATAACAATGTTTCGATATATTGTCGAGTTATAACAGTTCGTTGATTTTTTATTTGTCGTTTATGTCAAACTTATTATTTTATCTGGTTTTAGTTTTGTTAATCACTTTGTTATAAAAAGTAAAATAAATAATTAAATGTATATCGAAGTGTCTGTCTTGAAAAAAATATTGTACGTCACGCAACCGAAAATTTGTGTTTTTCGGATCTCACCAAGCTTCCAGGACTCGCCTACGACTCGCCCTGGAATCTGCTTGTCTCGACCTAAAAAACACTACTTTCCGGTCTTGTAACGTAATAGTAATTCACGTAATCCACGACAAACAATCGAAACAAAATAGCAACCATTCAACACCTCCCAAAATTTATTTTTCTAATCAATTTCAATCTTTTTTTACGTTGCAGCTACTGTCAGAGCGAATTGTCAAATAATTTTTCAATTAAATCTGATTATGACTATAATTGAGGATGAATATTGCAATAACTATAATTTGTGCTTCTCTGACTTACTTCAAAGTTCTTACTCAACATAATATGATCTCAATTTTGCACTAAAATACTTAAACATGTGTACTTATTATTAGTTTTTTGTCTATTATGGGATATCAAGAATAATTTTAACAGTTCTATTGATTTGACAATGGAACTACTGTTCTAATATAATTTTTTATTTTCCCACGGGCCATGAGACGTAGTGAACTTTTTTTCTATTTCTATATTTTTTTTAATGAAAAATATGAAATTGAAACTGAAAATTGTTCTTGATACCCTTATGCACCTTTAAAGTGCACACCCTAGATAATTAAACAGACTAAATGAATAACCTACAATACGGATAATAAGTATTTTAAGTTGATTTGTATTCAAATTTTTCCACAAAACTAACGTTAGAGCTATAAAATATTTGGAGAATTGTGATTCGCTGTAAATTTGACAAAAGTGGTGTTTATGAAGGTAAACAAGCTCTGAATTCTCAAATGTTGGCTTTAAAATACAAATTAGGTTACGTATTATTCATATACTCTGTATAATGATCGATGTTGCACACTCATCCTCATCAAAATATTAATAACAGGCTTCTTCTAATATTGTAACAAAAATGACATATGTTTTGTAGATATATTATACAGGGAAAACTTAAATTACCTTATACTCAATTTTTAATGACAAGAGCAAGCGAAAGAAATTATGCTGGAAATTATATTCAATCAGACACCCCCAACATTAAATTATATATTTTTTTCTCTATTGGAAGAACCGCCATATAATAGTTATTTAAGTATATACGAGGTGTTCTAAGTTTGTTTTCATTTGGAGTATTCTTGATATAGACCTGAGAAGCTGAGTCGTTGTTTTGAAATAACTAATTCCAATGTTTCGTTTTGATTTCTATCACATTGGAGGGAAACCCAACGTTATTTCCCCAAATAAATCGATTATTTAAAAAAATGTTGGTGCTTTAAATTCAAAGAGATATAAATGGAGTATTTTTAGGAAAGTGTGCTTTATCGTTATATGTACTCCTGAACATTGGTTAAAAATGGTTATTTACAACTCTGGTTTTTATACAAGGTGTCCTGTAAATTAGAAGATGGTAGATCATTAAGAAATATTTAAAATAAAAATTCACTGATTTCTCGTAGCACGCCACTGGCTTATTATAGTACTGATACTGTTGATGTGTTTTGAAGAGACAATAACCTACAAAAAAATTTAAATTTCTACTGTCATTTCCCGAAAAGATGTGAAATAAAGTATGTATTTCTTATGCACCTTTTAAAGGCCCTGTATCTCACAAACTAAGAAGGTTAGAGAAAAGTTGCATTTGAGAATTTTGAATATTTCTTAACGATCTATCATGGGACAACTAAATTTCGAAGCAATTACCAGAAAACACTAGTTATGTTTGGGAACAGATGACGCAATACACTCTGACAGGTGCTCAATGTCACATAACTTGAGCCCGATTCAATTTAGATTATTATTATATTATTTATTAAATTCATTAAAAGTGAAGGGGAATGTTGAGATTTCAATTTTTCTGTCTTAGAAACCACAATTTTACGTTAAAATTGTCGTTTTGTTTCCAATAGTCAATAATTATATTAAATTATTATCAATATCATCCGGCGTGTAAACAATCTTAGAACACTCTATAATCTATAATCACCCTGTAGTAAGGTTAGTAATTAAAAAAGTGTATTCCAGAGCTATTATTGATTACCGCGACTACCAGTATTTGTTGTAGCCGTCCAAAATTGTGCCTTTAGAAACCGTAGACTCACGTGATCTTGTTTTATCTTTAAATATATTTACCCACAAAAACAGTAATGTCGATAGGTGCTTAGTTGAAATGATTTAATGAAATAATCAGTTTTACAGTTGAAATATGTTAAAATGTAGCTTCATGATGGTTTCGGTGTTGATACACTATCAAAAATAGACGAAAAAATTGTGCAACATTAATATTAGCATGACTACAAAGACATGACAGCTAATTTGAATGAATTCGGTGATATCAATGTTACAAATTTTATGATATTGACAGTTTTATGGAAAAAATAATTTAAAATAGAAATTTTGAAAAATTTCCCTATTCCCAGTATTGTTTTTCTTCTTCTGAATTGTTTATCTTACTGCACTGATGGTTACCTCTACTTTTACCTTAACAATGTTTTTTTTGTGTTTTGGAAGCCGTTCTGATGCCGGGAGCACTGCAGCCTATTGGCTTATTGTACTCTACTCCTACATTTAGTCCACCCATCCAGTTATCCCCGTACCTTCGAGTAGACGATATAGGTCCATTGGATGTGTGCCATATACTTCGGGTGGCACATTGGCTTCACCGAAGATTGTTTGTCTCCTCGAGTCCAGTGCCTCACAGTCCGATAAGATATGGGTTACGGGCTCGGTCTCCATGCCACAAAGTCTGCAGCTGAGGTCTCCGTTATATAACCCTATTTTATGCAGGTGATCTTTTACGGGGGTATGACCCGTTAAATAATCTGTAATAATTCTTACTTTATTCCTACTGATATTCAGTAGATCCTCGGACCGTTTTACGCATCTGTCACCTATGAAGGTTTCACTGTGTACCTGTTTTGGAGAGTTCCTCCACTGAAGCCTTTGTACCCATTTTTGTATTTGCCCTCGGACTTTTTTCTTTGTTGTCCCAAGAGCTGGTTCTGGTCCAACATACGCTTTTGCTGAACCTCTTCTCGCGAGTTCATCAGCTTGTTCATTTCCAGAAATACCGTTATGTCCAGGCACCCACACTAATCTTACTTTAATGTGGTATGCTAGTTCATTTAGTTCTTTCTGGCATTCTTCTACCAGTCTGGATGTTACTTTGCGGCTGTTTAAAGCTGCAAGGGCTGCCTGGCTGTCAGTTAGTATGTTTAGTCTTATGTTTGTTAATTCTGACACATACTAGGATAGCATAAATCTCTGTCTGAAATACAGAAGTATGTTCTCCTAGTGAGAAGGAGCATCTTGTGCTTTTCATTTCACTATACACCCTTGCTCCTGTCCCTTCCCCAGTCTGTGACCCGTTTGTGTACCAGGTCTCTCCTCGGGGAAACTTCAGTTTGCTTGGGTCTTGCCAGTCCTTTCTGGGAGTTATTTCTACCTCATATTTGGGACTGGGGAGAAGTTTAGTGGCCATATAGTAGTGGTTACTCAGCATGTACATCTAATGCTTTGGAAACTTCTCCAAGGCAAAGGACCGTTGAGTAGAAACATGAGTTCTCTGCAGTTAAAAGCTGCCCTGGCGAGAATGGTGGATGTGGTTGGATCGCAATATTTTCGACAGTCGAAACATTGTCATCAGGATCTCGTTGAGAAAAATACAATCTCAAAGTGCAAGACCTGTACATGATCTCAGCGTGGTTGTGCATGCACCAACCCGTCCTTGTGGAATTAGAAAACGAGCTTTACACAACGAACTCATGTTTATACTTTGACAGTCTGCTTATCTAATAAAGTGAGAAGTGGTGCAGTTGATACGCGACGATATGTAATATTTACTCTTCTTCTCTTAGAGGGGTAGGCAGGACGTAAAATCCCGTATTAATATAAAAGCTGCTTAGTATTTAAAATATTTATCTTGACCGGCATTTTTCCATCTGTGTTTTTCTGACAGAGAGTGCTGTAACTTAAAAGTGTCTGATGTCAACTATGCTATAGCTACTTATTGGCTACATTACTTCTTACATTATCTTCCCTCGCAAATCAAATTCAGTAGTGCGCTTGAAATTCTACCTGTCTTTATTATATAACACATATCAATGTATTAAATAAAACATTTAAATTTTGATATATTGAAGTTTAAGGAAATTTTTCCAAGGTATTTCTTTGCTGCTTCCATCTGACCAGTTGACAAAACAGGCCTTCAGCAAGAAATTGTTGATCGCTCTGGTAGCACAGCGTTTGAAAGAACGCGACCATTGTAGTAGTATTTTATTTACATAAATTGATCATGTGCCTTAGCTTCTTGGCAAGCTTCCTTGAGGCTTTTTCTATTGAAAAGTCTCTACTCTATTTTACTTTCTAAATATTTTTCTATACAAATACAATAATTAATAAATTATACACTTCATATTCAATTTATTTTATTTTGGCTTTACTCCATCTGGTTAAGGTGTCACTGGTATAAGAATTTTCCGTCGATATTATTTTTTATAATGACTAATTAGCATATATCGGCATTACCTGTTAATTTAGATATAAGTGCATGTACTCAATATTCTGCGTAGTTATTTAATCAGAAGATATTTATGTATATTTTCGGTTATATACCATGATAAATTTTGTATTATATATCGAAGGTATTAATTTTTTTTGTATATAATGGGACATTATATAAAACAAGTGATGTAAATAATAATTTGAAATATTTTTCGATAATTAAGTATACATAGATTACAGTTGTATCAAATATTCAATTGGAGTGTGTATAGTCTGTACAGAAAGTACGAGGAGTAATAAATCATTCATTTAAGTAGATTTCATAGACGTACCAAAATATATTTTAAGAGGGTATTCCGTAAGGTACATTTTGTATTGAACGAATGAGTTGCAGATATGCTAAAGAATATACGATTTAGGTCAGAGGTAACGGGATGTACTAATTTTAATAAAAAAAAGTGATAGAGGTACAAAAATTTTAGTAAGTTTGATAAAGAAAGGCAACACAGTTTATTCATAATAGAAAACAAACCAATCTGTAACAATAATTATTTTATATATTTTTGTATATATGTGTGTATAAATGCTGGATATACAGTTTCCAAATCTTGGCAAGATGAAAACATTAAAAGCGGAAGGCAGGCATCCGTGGAAGGTTTGTCGTTAGGTTTGCAGCCACCATCTGGAAAAGGAAAAAGACTTATCATTGTCCATGTTGGAAGTTCTGAAGGTTTTGTTGATGGTGGATTATTAACTTTTATTTCAAAACGCACGGGGGACTATCACGAAGATATGAATGGGGATGTCTTCGAGGAATGGTTTGTTCAAATGTTGGATCTGATTCCAAAAGGGGCTGTTATTGTTATGGACAACGCAAGTTACCATTCACGGTTACGAGAAGCATTGCCCACAAGTCGTTGGCGTAAAGCAGAGCTTTTGGAGTGGCTTATTTCGAAAATATTAAGTTTCCAAAAGATCCACTAGGGAAAGAACTTTACAGAATTGCAAAAATGAACAAGAATAAATACAAAACCTACATTGTAGAGGAAATGGCTTCTTCTCGTGGTATATCAGTTCTTCGACTTCCCCCTTATCATTGTGAACTTAATCCCATAGAATTAATATGGGCTCAGGTGAAGGGGGAAGTTGGAAAAAAAATACTACTTTTAAAATAAACGATGTGAAATTGTTTGAGAATGCTGTAAGTCATGTTAGTAAGGAAAATTGGACAAACTGTATCGAGCATGTTATCAAAGTAGAGGCAAATATGTGGAAAATTGACAATATTTGTGATGATTTAATCGACCCTATTATTATTAATGTCAACAACGATTCTTCCTCTTCCGAGTCGGATATAGAATAAAATGTAAGTAATAAATGTATTCCAATAATTATTTCTTTTCATTTTTTATCATATTATAATTTAAAACGTATTTTTTCCCAAAATACACACCACTGCATTGCGTTATTGCTTATCTGCTAATCCTTTAACAATGAAGAAACCCTAAATTTTGCTACAACTGAAACAAATACGGGGTCGATCTACCTGGTTTTTAGATTTACGGAAGAAATGTAATTTAAAGTAAGAGATTTATCAAAAATTTCATGGTGCTCCCTGTAAAGGTTTTGCATACTTAATTAGGGTTTATTACTCCTCGTACTTTCTGTACAGACAATAGTAATTTCCATTTAATTTAATATTATTTTCTTTGCATTCCATTGTAAAAAAATACGGTGAACCATTCGATCCTGAACAAAATTAATGTCTAATTTATTTTAAGGAGGAACCAGTATTCGCTTAGTAGGTACTTGATAGTTATATTCAAAATAGTATGTTAGCACTCAAAACCTTTTATTGTCCAACTTTGCCCTTTTTTATCTCTTTTTGGTCAATTTTGCCCCTTATATGTCATATTTTGTCCCTTTTTCTCTCATTTTGTTCCTTTTTTTGTCCTATTTTCTCCCGTTTTGACTTTTTTGTTCCATTTTGAACCCATTTACCCCCATGTTGCCCCTTTTGTTCAATTTTGCACCTTTTTTGTCCCCCTTTTGGTCCCATTTTGCAATTTTTGCCCCATTTTGCAAATTTCCTGATTTCTAGTTTTCCTTGATGAACTAAACATTCATTTTGAATTCGGTCCTTTAGTGCACCGACATTCTCTAAAATGTTATTGAACTTTCTCTATAAAAATATTACTTAAATCTGTTTACTTATATCGAAAAATATTTATACCTATTTTCCTGTATATTTTTTCGAATGGTATTTATATATCGATAAACAATTGAATGTTTGATTATTTGAAGACATCCACAATTTATTATTTAGTATTTTAGTTTAGGCATATTTCTCAAAATAAAAGAGTTGGTATTTGTTGTTTAGTGTCTTAGATACAGCAGCTATTGAGGTGATTATATTTTTTTGTTGATATATTTATGAGATCTATACAACTGTAAAGCAGTGTCATAATACACTTTATTTTTATTAATTAGTAGTTTGATTTGTTATCACATCCAATTTTTTTATCCTTTCAAAACAGAAGAAATAATTATCCGTATAAACTGCAAGAATGGCAAAGATGACGGTGGAACAAGCAGGTGAACTGGTGGAACACATTATCAGCAATTGGCCATAAATACCTGGAACAGAGCATGTTTCACGATCACATTCATGAACTGTCTAATCTAATCAATGATTTTATTAGTTCTTCGGCCAACTACCAGTTCGCACACAGTATAGCAGCTCATCACACATTCAACAACTCTATCATACTTTTCTCAAAGCCATGCAGGAGAAGGTATATATCATTCGTCCAGAAGCTTTGAGAGCATAATTCTAATAATATGCTGGAACAGGTCTATAAGTGGTATTGACTTTTCGAATTGCAAACTAAAATAGTTGGTTCTATCCTGCAGATATACCAACCCCGTTTAACTTTGTGTAATTGAATGTCCTTCGTGGCATATAGCCCGGAAAGAAATTGGTTGTTGCTCCTTAGCGAACGGTCCTTGTTCTTTGCAGAAAACTGTAAATAAAGTAAACAATTGTTGTTGCTTGAAGTTTGAACACAACACGAATAAAGCACTGGGAAAGTTGAAATTGTGGGGTAAATTGAAGTAAACAATAAATTAAATAGATTAGATTAAAAAATCTACCCCTCGTCACCTAGATGTATAAGAGGAATGAATGCTTGTGTAGTGTATAAATAAAAATACAGTTGAGTAACATTAATATTTAATAAAAAAAAATCAACAAAAGCACCTTTAAATCAATACCTTACACATTATAAATATACAAATATATTATTGCTAATCTACACAATGCTGTTCTCTTGAAGCTGTCATAAAACTACAAAAGAATGCTCTACATGATTGATCTAATTTTAAAAATGTTCATGTTATATGACAAAGGTTAGACGCGAGTGATATGTTCGTATGATACATGCCATATTATGTGAATATAGTGAAATAAAATAAATATAAAAACGAATATTTCGTTATATCATCTACAGCATATTCAATTACTTCTGGATGTTACTTTGCCACTATTTTAAGTAGCAAAATATCTGCAGGTTATCATAATTTATAGGCGCTCAGGCAAATAAAAAAAATGTTTTCAAGCAATATAAGACAATGGATAAACATTACATTCCAGTTTAAATAAGTAGTGGCAAAAATGGTCGACTGGAAAAGTTAAGGCGACTTTATTTTGGGATGTATATAATTCTGGACTCTGAGAGAAGAGAAAAACCTTATTTTCCAAATACAGTCCTCAGCAACATTCGTCTGCTCGCAAATATCAAAAGATAAAGGAGGTAATCGACTATGTTGAGGACATGTTAGATACTTGTATCTTAGAGAACTCTGTACTGTTGATTGGAGTAGAATTTTGGCTGTCATTATTTGAACATTTTTGATCGATGTCGTCAACCATACTATTCAAATATATTTAAAAAAATATTTGTACATCTTTACAGACATAACATACTAATAAGACTTATTTAAAATAACATAAAATCGTCGGCGACAAGTGAACTTTCAATTATTGTAAAGAAAATTGGAAGGAGTTCAAAATATTTTGGAGTAACGCTGTAATTTGAATATATAGCTTGTTAAATTATCTATTTCATTCCACTAATGTGAACATTTTCAAAACAATGTGAGCTCAATTTTTTAAGTCGTATCCTACAGTCTAAATCGACATGTTTTATTATCTTAGTATTACAGTCTGGAGTTATAGACTATGGGCCCATGGGGAAAAAAGTGTCGCGATTTGAAACAGCAGCAAACTCTTCAGAACGATAGTTCATCGGTTCCGGCACTATGGCGTACATTTTCTCTTGTGCAGAAAAGCGCAGTGGAAAACTGAACATTTTATTTTTCACCCCCTGAAACCGTGATATGAAACTGAACGCCGTTTGTCACATTTGATAGTAGAATCATAGGAGATCGGTCCAAACTCTATGACGTTCAAAATAGTATATTAAAGTATTGGTGGATATTTAGGTCTTTAAAACACGCGCGATTTTTGGAGCACGACGGCGAAGCCGGAGTGCTCGAAATAGAGCAAGTGTTTTAAAGACCAGTTATCCACGAATACTTTACGATATTTTTTTTATTGGTGCACTTTGAAATTATAAATACCGGTCTATAACTACTACAACAACAAGAAATAGAAATCATAGATGAAAACGTCAACTAAATGTCAAATGGTTGAATTCGTGACGTGTATATGATGTACACCTTGCGTTGTCATGGAAATGAGAAAAACATAAACTAATTTGTATTTTGATGGAAGTTCAACCTTATTCAGTTCTGTGAATGTCAATAGTATTAATTTAAATACCATTTCCTAAGATTTGAAAAATGGAAATATTAATATTTCAAACAATACCAACGGCACTTTCCATTTTAATTTATAAATTTGACATTGTTAAATATCGTTCGAATAAAAGTTTTGACGTTACAAACTACTCCTGTCAGATCAATAATAAAAAAACTTATTTTTTACCCCCTGAAACCGTAACATGAAACTGTACGCCGTTTGTTACATTTGATAGTAGAATCATAGGAGATCGGTTCAGACTCTATGACGTTTAAAAATAATCGTTCGGATATTCTAGGAACATTTTTTAAAACTCTTATTTTCTACCCCCTGAAAAGGAGATTTCAAACTGTATGGCATTGGTTTCTGTAGATTATACAACATATAAATAAAGATTTGACAGAAGTTGTGTGAAACGCCGTGGGAAATTGTTTCTTTTCCGAGATTTTCCTACTCAAAGAAGGTCATCTGAAACTGTACGTAGAAAAAAAAATATAAAAAAAAAATGTCATACAAAAATAATAGTGTGGATAGTCAAAAAACAAAATTTTCCAAAAATGTATGTAGGTACTACCTACAACTGTTATCTTTAGCATACGATTATTTATCGTGCACAAAAATTTGTGCGGGAGGTGACTTTTTTTGAGTAGGAAAATCTCGGAAAAGAAACAATTTCCCTCGGCTTTTTACACAAATATTTTTTTGTACGGCACTTCTGTCAAATTTATATGTTGTCTAATCTACAGAAACCAGTGCCGTACAGTTTGAAATCACCTTTTTAGAGGGTAGAAAATAAGAGTTTTTAAAAATTTCCGAACGATTATTTTTGAACGTCATGTAGTCTGGACCGATCTCCTATGATTCTAGTACTTTCATATCACGGTGTCAAGGGGTGAAAAATAAAATGTTCAGTTTTCCACTGCGCTTTTCTGCACAAGAGAAAATATACGCCATAGTGCTGGAACCGATGGTGGAATGATAAACTATCGTTCTGAATGGGTTTGCTGCTGTTTCAAATCACGACACTTTTTCCCCATGGGCTCATAGTCTATTATGTTTCATTAATTTTTTTTGATTGCATAATGTTCAATATATAATTACAATATAACAATATCGATACTAATTGGCACAGCTACATTTCATTGAATACAAATCAGCATTTCAATACAGTTTTATTTCACTGTGTTGACAAATTGAAAAATAGCCTTTGTAGAAAATGCATAAAATACTTACAAATATTCAAAAAGTCGTGAAAATAAAATACAGCTACGAATCAAAATGTCTTGAGATGTCGGTGGATGATAAGAGACACTTCTTTTACACAATTTTATTAATGTTATTGAAAGGCATTTGAAATCATACTTACTTGGACTATATTTTATATTTCTTTATTCGAACTTTTATGCCAGGGCAGTGTTTTAATTAATCAGCTTATCATTACTCAATAATTACCTTAGACACCTTTGTTTAATCTAATTAATCCACAGTTTTTGCCTAATGGAGAAACTTTGAAAGGCATTAAAATTAAGACATAGATGACCAATCTTTTCGAGATGATTTCCAAGTCCTTTCACTTTCTCTAAAGATAGTTTTATTAATATTTGATTGTGTATTTTTTCAAAAATTGCTGATTTGTTTCCAAGGATATACTTATTTTTACAAGCTCGTCTGATTATACAACAATCCATTATAATGATGAGTAACCATTTCAACTATTTCATCTAGTTTTTCGTAATATATGTTATATGTATACAAAATGGAATGTTATGATTTTATGAGTAAGTATTACATAAACAAATATAATAATGACTGTTAAAATTCGGCAACCAAAAATTTGACATATTTTCCAAAGTAGGAGGAAACAACTTATCACATTATCTTCGATTGTGAAGCATTATCTAATTGGGCTCCTAGAACTGGAGCATCCAAGGGAGCATTTTTCCAAGAAGGACCTAGTGAAAAGACTCGTTAACTCTGATGAAGGCTACTGGTCTCTTCACATTAACAGCACAGCCAAGAGCACAAAAAGCCTAAAGGCCGAGGTTCCGGGACTCTAAGCCTCTGACTGATGCTGCCGAACCAATAAATTAATCAAGCTACCTACCTGTATATATTTTCAAATTTATCTCTATATCAAGTATAGTAATGCCACGAGTCAATTGACCTTAACTTCAGGAAGATTTATAAAAATCAACTAAGTGGTTCAAGAGATAATCACTTTTAAAAATGTGTTAAAATTTTGGTCTGATTTTTTTTCTGTTGGTCTTTTTCAATAAGTATAGCTTACATAGAAACCATAAGGACTTGAAAGATTTTTTCCAAATGAAATTTCAAAAAAACAATTCTCGCAAAAGCTAATAAAATCTATAGGTTGTTCCAGCAGACTCCGTACAAATTATAAAAATAATTCTAAAGCTTTGCAAGGTAGTAACAGAGACTTTTCAACAAATATATTATAGGTACTGTCACTTATGATTTCTTTGGTGCGACATGTTGTATGACATTTCTATTTAATTTCAAGGTGATATTTCAAGAGGGATGCTCTAATTTATTGTAGAAATTGACAGAAATGTTACCGCCTGATTTATTGTTCAGACAAAAGATTTCAATTGTCAAGAATAAAGTATTTTATGATACTGTCTGAATTTTACTATGGTTTGACACTTTTGCTAACAAACAGATGTTGATCATACATAACTCATGATTAAACTGTCATATTCTAGCAACTACAATCTAAACATCACAGTTCTATATTGTTTCTGGTATTGAATTTAGAAAGGATAATACTAAATTTGTTTTTTGTATACATTTTCGTTATATAAAAAATATTATTAGCACCGGTGCATTATTGATTTCAAAATCCTCATAATGAGGCTTACATGTAGGTATTTTATATTTTCACACCATTGAATTATGACCGTTGTGCACTTCCGACCTTGGTGGGTAGCTTACACTCAGAGTATATAAATAGTCATGAGTGCATCTTGTGTGACTTACTCTCGGTCGGCTAAGAATGGTTTTTGTAATCTCTTCATATTAAGTAGGCATGTCCATGGTTATTTTTGACCACCCTTTTAGTTGGATTTGTGATCATGTCGCTTTTAAATCCATTGCTGGCACTGGATGTCCTGAAGTGCCACACTCAGCACATAAAAGTATCAATTATTCTGCCTATATCATAATATACTATTTATACAAAACAAAATGGTGTAGCATATGCAAAAGTTTGTATGCTCCAGCCCTCGGGCCAGAGGTTCTTGCCCTCAGGTTATAGTAATCTACTTAGTAGGCACCCTTAATATATATAAATAGCTATTATTACGTAGGTATATCTATGTCAAAATATTTGGTATGTTAATTTGCTGTAGTATTATCCTCATCAAATTTATCACCAGTAGAAGTACCTTAAAATTCACTAGTCTCATTTCAAAAACAATGTATGCGTATAAATCTAAATTGACTTTTAATTCCAATTTTGACAGATTTTCCTTTTCTGGAAAAGTTCTAAATTTATATTAAGTAATTTAATATTCATAATAGAGATTTTTTTTAATAGCGTACCTACCCATTGTATTAATTTTGTAAATTTACACTAAAATAAATTACATATTATAATTTAATACAATTGAAGCGTTGAAGAAGCAAAGTAACTATATAAGTAAGTACGGAGGTATAAAGAAAACTAGATATTGCTTTAATTATACAGTATGATGGCGTCTTTGATATTAACAATTGACAAACTTGTTGTGGACCTCTTAAAAAATACTAGCTGAGCCACTGGTTTGGTAATAACAGATATGAAGTCAAATAAATATCTAAAAATTTGTATTTTCAGCCTTTGGTACAAACATGCTTCAATCGGGGTTCGTTGTACAAATAGTTTAATCTAACTGCCGCAACAAGCAGCTCCTTCTTATATTTTCTACATATTGTCATTTCCATAAAACTGGCCATGTTTATTGTAATTTTAAACCTTGAAAGACCCTGTTATCAAGTATTTTTTTTGTATGTTACATATTAGAATATCCATTGCGCCTCCTCTCTTCTACTCCAGTACTATTTCCTGGAGGAGTTTTAAGATAACCACAGGCTTTAGTTTGGGTAAGTATAAATTTTTTTCTTTTTCTATTCCTCAGGTTATATCATACATTATTTAATTTTAATTATTTTATTATTATTGTGATAAAATTAGAACATCCAAGATTGTGTATACTTCGGCGAGTTTTGAGAAAATAGCAATACGTATATATACATGTTAATAAAAGTAGAATGTCCCAAAAAAGGCAGTTTTTTCGATGATAATATTCTTTAATTGTTGTTAACAAAGTATCCGCATACGGCCAATCACATTATAAGACTGTGAAATATTTAAAAGGAAAAAGTAGGTACCAGTATTAGTATAAATATTGATATACCACAAAACAAAACTTTCTTAAAAAATATTCATATCTACTATTGTCATTTATACAATAACAATAATGGTATATGTCGCCATCTCTTAGTGGTTAATTCATAGCCTTTTCAAGAATCTCTTAAAATGCATATAAAACTAACATCAGTTATTCAGTCAGCTATTTTTTTTATGATGGGATAAGGACCGAGGGCCTCCTTTCGCCTTCGTCTGGCTACGACAAAGTATGGCATGGCGTTGTTACTTAACAGGAAAATTAAAATGGGTCAACACAATAAGAATAAGAGTCAGTATTTTCGTCATTAAAAGGGTTGCACTTTTTACAATTGTTATAGGTACCTTCCTGTTGTCTAACACCGGTTCACTGTAAATGTATCTCCATTGGAACATTCGTACTTGTTTTTTTTTGGACTTAAAAATACATGTTTATTTTATAAAAACCTTTTACTATCATATAATTTTAGTTCAAAATTGAACACGATTATTAAAATATTTTTATCCAGAATTATCTTATTCATTTTTTATATATTGTTCAAGGAATGTCAGTATTTATTATTAAATAGTTACAATTTGGTTAGGTTAACTGTTGCCCGAATAATTGTCATCTTGTTAAATCTTTCGGAAATATATCATTTTATATTGAAGCTCTTAAATGTGCTGACAAACTGTTACAAAAGTATTAAAAATGTTTCGGCCGAGCCTACATACCTAATGCTCTAAATGAGACCCTTACTTCTTTTAACCCACAATCTATCACATTTCAAATATCCATCATGAAAAGAAATCCAGTATATTTCATAAAAAGGTCACCAAATTAAACTCCAAAGTCCCAACCCTATATCCATTGAATTGACAGTTAATAGTAAGTTAGTTGTCTTGTGTACATTGATTAGTTCAATGATCATAGAAATGGAAAGTTTTAAGTTTTCTGCAGTCAAGTCAAAAATGATTATTGTCCAAAACCTCAAATATGTTTGTCTGTTTGTAGGAAAACTGACTCAGGCTGTCTAATAAACGGTTCAATTTTGGATTAATGAGTCAGTTCAGCAAAGGTCATTAGGCAGTAGCTACAGGCAAAAACTATTTTATATTATTTCAATTAACATACATTTAAACTTTTAATCAAAATAATTCGAAATTTCCAGAGAACAATACCATACATTATTTCCAAAAGTGGGGGTATTTTTCAATTTATAATACTCCAGGCCAAAATATCTTGCACATAAATATGAATGCACTAATTCTATTCAGTACCAAAAATGACATTTTTTAAAAATACCTCTCTACTGCTAAGCCACTTTAAGGCTTCAAAGCAACGTATATCTTATAAATAGTTAATGCGACTATCAACAATTCGTTTTTTCATTTGAATATTTTTACATAGATTCCATTTGTTCAGTTAATTCTAAAATTGGACTCTCCCGTAGCGGCAGTAATGGAGGCCAGACAGGCGAGTGATTCGCAGGAAATTGAGGTCCCTGAAAAAAACGTTATAGATATTATCTAGTAGGACAAAGGTTTGCACACATCGAGTTCATATAGTATCAAGAACAAGCTTTATACTTATAATTATCCATTTATTAAGAATAGAATGTATAGGGATGAGCGATTGACAAGAAACTAAGTTCAAATTTCACCCATAAGACATCGCCATCGCTCTAAGAGCTGCAAACATCCTCAGCCCTCTAAGATAAGTTCCTTCCCAACTAGCAAAATAGAATTCTAAGAGGACTGAATTGTTGTATAACAGTCGAATAGCGTTGTTTTTAGGACTTTTTATTTTTATTAAGCCTTTTGTTGCGAAAATTTTGTTTTTTAAAGAAAATTATTGTATTAAATGATTCTATAGTGACTTTTACAATATATCCTATAACGTATTATACGATCATTTCTTTTAAAATGATATAATACCTTATAAGCAAGTTTATACAATATCAAAAATATCATTTTATAAGACTTTTATACCTATTGTATAAGAGTTCTATAATATACTATATAACTAACACCTACAACATTATAAAATAGTTACTTAAGCTTGTCTTATTGAAGCTGTTTAATGTTGTATAATAAATATTGTATAGCATTCAATTGCGTTGCATTATAAAACACTTTTTAGTTGTATAGTGCCTAAATATTATTCGTTATAAAACATTTATCGTATACCGTTCCATTTAAAAAAAAATATTGTTTAAGGCATTTCTTTGGGATAAAATTGTTGTTTAATAAATCGCCATGTTTAAATAAGTAATTCTTGTACCGCTATCGCCGCCATTATGAGCAATTGAGTTGGAAACATGAAACTATATTGAAAAATGTGACTTTATCATTATTTAGAGAATTATAATGAGAAAGAATATCCATATGAAGTGATAAACTACCAAAATCATAAAAAAAAGTATTTTAGGATATTCTATATTATTATTATTTTTAATTATCTACTTGAAACTTAACCAGAATTGAGGCGCTTCATTTTCTTGCCAAATATATACCTATAACCTTATCAGTAAAATTTGCGGCGCATCAAAATTTGTGCTATTAAACCATCCAAATGAAATTATAATTTTCACTATCGATGTCGGCCCAAGCGGCCCAAGTCGTTTTGATAAGTCTCCATTTCTACAAATGAAATGTATGATGCACGTTCGAGTTATTGAAATATAATTTGGTTCTGATATTCTTCACTAAAAAATGAAATGCTCTTATAAACTGCTAGATGACAAAATGTTTCCATTGCGCTCGAAATAACAGCATTATAAAAAAATATATTGCATTATACAACCATTTTGCGAGACCTTCATAGTGCCGCTTCAATCCCATTTTATAGATGTGACTACATGACACACTAATCAATCATTTTATAGTAGCTGTATAAATGATTATAAAACAGTCGATTAAGAGTTGTATAAATGTGTATTAAACAGTCATATAAGAGTTGTATAAACTTTTAATAGAACTGTTATACAACCAAACAGTTGTATAAAAATGGGCCCTTTTTAGTTGTATAAGGATCATTTAATTGTTTTGTAGACTGTTATAAGAATTTTAGTATCCAATAAGACATATCTTGTAGCTGTTTATACACACCTTATAGAATTTAAATTGCTACTTGGGTTCGCATTATCTTTAGCGTGTGTAAGATTTGGATTTGGCGTGCTAATTATTACAATTCGGTATTCTCTTCGTTTGATTTCTTGAAATATTCAATTCATGCTAAATTTCAAATAAGGTGAAATGGGGTGAATGTGATCTACTTTTTGAATAGTTCAACTTTCATTCAACATAAAGGTGCAAAGAACAATTTCAAAAATTTTACAAAAAAAATCTTATACTTTTGAAGGGGTTTTGTATTCATTGTGTGCAAAAAATTTAAATAAAGTTCAATGCTGTAAGTGTTACGGGATGTTTTTTAAAATCATGTCAGTATATCACATTTACCCCAGGGATGGGGGCAATTGTGATGAAAGTTCATATTTTTGTAGTAAATAACATACTTTTTACTGTGGGGCTATGGTATTAAAATTCAACCCAAGCTCTCTCTGCATGTGTTTTTTTGTAATTCATTTGTTGAAAAAAATACAGAACATTGTAAACTATTATAAACAATCATGGAACAAAGGAACAGAAACTAATAAAACTTGATACAAAACACTTCTAAATGTGTCAGAGTTAATGATGAATGTTGAAGTTTTTTAAAGAAACTGGAAACTCGTACATTCCACGTCTATCAACGATAGGATTGGGTAGTAGATTTACAATATCCTGCTGAAGTACAGTATCATTTCAAGGGGTAAATGTTTTCTAGTAGCATTCCGAAGTAAATATTAAGTATCTTCTGTATGTTCCTTGTGGTATATTATTCATTCTTTTTTTAATTTCTTGGGAAATTAAACCACAATATTTTTAAATTCCTTATTTCAACGTTTCGGTAGCGTTCCAGCTACCGTTGTCAAGAAAAAATAAGTAGAAATTAATTTTTATCCCTAACTGGATGTCAGTTATTTTTTCTTGACAACGGTAGCTGGAACGCTACCGAAACGTTGAAATAAAGAATTTAAAAATATTGTGGTTTAATTTCCCAAGAAATTAAAAAAAGAATAAATATTAAGTATTCAATTGAATAACCAATATAATATGTTTCTCTTAATTACTATGAACTATTAAGTAAATAAAAATTAGACTATTACTCCTACATACTGCAAAAATAATATATTATTGCACGAACGGGGTAAATGTAAAATTAAATTTGCATTAAAGCGAAACGCTCCCTTCGCATATAATATGTGCTCAATTGAAATCATATTTTATGACTGAAATCAGTTTCTAGTGACGGCTCACTAGAATAGCATATTTCGAGCTCTGTTTAATAGGTGGCACAAGCATATCTATTTAAATAGCCATTTTTAAACCGACTGTCACAATTGCCCCATTATCACATATACCCCACTTCACCTTACTTCAATAAATATTTATTATTTGAATTCATTGTATTTATTATACAATAATTATTGAATTGGATAAGCGTGTTGGGGAATAAGCTTTCCACCTTTTGCTTCTGGTTTTAATTGCTTCGTTTCGATTAAAAAGCTGGTGGTGTCCAATTTAATATTAATTGTACACCCCATCCCAGTGAGAGCGAGGGGCTTTTTAAGTTACAAAACAATCTACTTGTGTGAATATTATCATAAAAGGAAAACTTATTTTATTAGTTGCATGCACTAAATTTATTATAAAGTACTCAAATCTTTAATACTCCTCTTGAACTCTTTGAATGAAAAAATTACCTTATTATTCCGGTATCATATTTCTCTAGCTCTTCAAAGGTGTCTAAAATTGCACCTCTTCTAAATATATTATTTAGAGACACTTACAACTACGGCTGAATAAAGAGATTGACTGAAACTTTCGTAAACTAATGACTTGACTCATTTTCGATTTTTTTATACTTGATTTGTTCAAAAAAGTAAGAACTCCTCCTCAGAGAAAAACCTGTGTTCGGCTGTCTCTTCCTCTCTCATCTGCATTCAGACGGTAATTTCCACTTACACAGCGGCCTATGGCTTTTTGCCTCTATCTTTAGTATCTATTTATAGTTCTTAGACAGTGGCAAACATCAATAAGTCTGAATAGATATAGAGCAGATAGAGCTATAGGGTATCTTGAAATTAGCGAGAGAAAAGAACAGGAGAGCTGTCGTGGACAAGCAGATCCATTTCATGTCTGGCAGCAAGACAATCTGGACTGGTAGATGGGGTAAGAATTGAGGATTAACGGATTAACGTCAAGCTGACCTGGTACCAGATCACTAGGGTATTGATGGCAATAGAGCAACTTGAATATTACTGGGTAAAAATCGCAAGAAAGATAGATGCATGAAAATATCTTTTAGTGAAAAAAATATGCCTGAAACGTCAGCACAGCTCACACTATGCAGGAAACTCTTCTCTCTCACAAACAGAAAATGCAAATACAATATATTTCCTTATGATTCCTCTCTTGTTATATCAGGGCATATTTTCACAACTACAAGTAAGAGCCCTGGTTAAGGGGATGAGTTGCTGGAATGTTTGTGAGCATTGGCCCTAAAAAGGTGTAAGTATAAAATTATTAAAACGGGTATCAACATGCAAAAAAAACACAAATAAAATGCAAAAAATCTCTAAGTGAATTATTTATTAAAGTAAACAAATTATACAATTGCTGGCGTAACACTAGTAACTGCGAAAATAAATAAAATAACATAATTTTTAATATAAAGAACAAACTATACAAGACTAGTTTTAATACTTTTTATTTGGTTTATACGAAAAATTTGAAGATGTGATTTTAATAGAGCTTGTATATATAGAATACGTATATTTGTTGAAAAGTTTAGAAAAAATAAACGAATTTTTTTAAATAAACTGTTTTGAAAATTATTTAAAATTAGAAAATTGTATCACATTTGTAGATATGGTGATGATATGACAAAATTAAACAAACTGATAATCGTTATGAATTTATTTAAACAAATTTAAATCTTTTTTATGTCATAGCATTATGGAAATTGTCTCAAAATAAGTGGAACTCACAACTACTTAATGGGAAAAAGGCTGCCAAATGGGTGTTAGGAAACACATGGGAACTAAAAGCATGGATCTTAAGCTAGTTGTACTGTGGTGAGACCCATGATTCTTTATTTTGGTGGCCAAAAACAGATCAAAAGGAATCTGAACTGGAGCTATAATAACTTGTCTGTTATAAGTAGCAGCTCAGCCGCAGTAATGGATCCATCTTATTCAAATGACAAGCATTGAAACATGTTTTATTATTTGAAATTTATTGTTTTTGCTTTTTAATTTGCATACTCTTTTAAACTTTTCAACTCACTATCTGTTGTTTTTTTATTTCGCGGAAATATTCTATTTACACACTAGTGTGAAAGTGTGGAAAAGTATAAAAGACAGAAGAAAGGAAAACACTTGTAGTATTCTAATAAAAAAAGCTCCCGTAATGCCTATAAAACTAAGCACTAAAATATATCGCTTAGTTAAAAGATAGAGATGCTATTCGCTAACATGCAATTAGGGAAAAAATTCTTAAAATTGTGCTCAATCACCTTTTTTCAGTGTAGGTATCTCTATCTACTAACTTTGTTTTAAAAAATAAACACTGCTCACTACAAACGCTGGGGTACCTGATTCCAAGTAGCACTCGTGGCTTGCCAAGATGGCGTCGGCAGTGACACTGGTTCGGACATTTGACAATTATTAGGAACGCTCCAGGTTTCTCCTGAATTTTCTACTAGGGCTTGGAAAGCCATCAAATCCTTGCTTTCGCTTTCTGACAAAGGTAAGGGCGGTAAGACTGGCTGCTGTTGGGCAATTTTGTAGCTTGCTTGTCTTAACATTTGCCGCCTGGATAGCGAATGAATAGTGTCTAAAGTGGGTACTGGTGGGGTTTGGTGAGATAGAGCGCATTGTTTTTGTAGTATTTGTCTTTTTTGTTGAAGTAATCTGAAAAAAAAATATTTCGATAAATAAGTAAGTACCTACTTATTTATACCAATATAACTTTTTGTAATGTATGGAATTTAGTGAATTAATCGTTGATCCTGGTTAGAAAATTGTATCTGTATCTGTAAAGTAGGGAGGGTGAGTGTAGGCTCACAGCACTTAGGCCACATGTGACCCATTGTACATTCTCCCGAGGAGTTGTCCTCCTAGGTCATCGTCCATCCTGTCCTTCCCAGGAAGGTGGACAGGTCACTAGGAGACATCTCATTTATATGGGCAGGAGTAGGCCAAGATCACCGAACACACACACTCTTATTACCGATAACTCCGGACACTCGCATAAGACATGCCTGACAGTTTCATCTTCCTGTTCACACATCCTGCATAGAGGTGTGTCCACTAGCCCCATGGTATGGAGGTGTTTCCTTAGTTGACAGTGGCCAGTCAGAAATCCTACTGTTAAGCGTAGGTTTTTCCTGGTCATCGCCAAATATTTCTTCGACGCCAACTTCCCAGGGTCGCCCAGGGTGATCACGACAAGACTGTATCCTTTGGTTTCATCCCATCTCTTAAGGGATTGAGCAGTTTAAGATATGAGAGATACCTTAGACCTAATGGAACAACTTTGGAAAGTATTATATATGTAGTGACGAGACTAAATTTAACTAATCTGACGATAAGTCCTTGACGCCGCCGAGTTATAGGGTCGCGAACTTGTAAAATAAACGTTAATCCGGCATTCTTTATTTTTTTTATTCCAAAGAATATAATCTGAAACTCACTAAAAATACAAAATCTACCGGTTTCTGCAGGACCGGAAGTGTGGAGCAGCCATTTCGTCTTCCGAAAAACGCGTTGCGGCATATAAGTCGCGAACGATACATTTTACAAAAAAAATGTAAAGTAAGAAAGGTAATTTTATTTTACACAAAGAAAGTCTCTTAATATTTTTGTCCAAAGTTGAAACTTTTGGACTTAAAGCATCATGAAAACTCAAACTCCCGTTTTTTGAGTATATCTCTAAAACGGAGGGTGTTAAAAAAATTTATATGGAACAACGATGATTAAATTATGTAACTTTCATTATATCCCAAATTTTTTTTTCTAAAGCTTCTCGACAATTTTCGTGGAAAAAGTTACGCGTATCTGTATACAATAGTAGTTTACCTAACTAGTGCGGAAAGTGATACTTTTCCGCACGCTATTGCAGATGGCCGAACGACGCTTTAGCGGAGTTCGGCCAGCAATCGCGTGCGGAAAAGTCACTTTACGCACGTGTTAGGTACACTATTTTTTCTTCTATGGATAAATTATCTCTTAGAAAAAGCTGCGACGGTAAAATTGGTTTTGATAACGTAGAGTATTGACTGACGATTATTTTTTTATTTGTTGCTATGTTGATTCAAAGTGACAGATGAGAAATGTCAGATATTTATTATTATTTGACAATCATTTGATGAGGCTTATACCAGCCATTAAAAAATTATTGAAGCGTACGCGTTCCTCTTTATTGAAAATTATAGCAGAATTCTAATAAATTTCTTAATTTTTCAGTCATTTGGTAAACTTGGATATACAAAATACATATTTTGAATATTCAAATGTCAGTATATTCCTCAAATGTCAATAAATTTACTTTCCGCACTAGTGCGGAAAAGTGACTATTTCCGCACGCTTTTTAGTGCGGAAAAGATTCACTTTCCGCACGTTAGTAGAAAAAAGTATTATTAAGACTGAGCGCTTCACAGAAATATGACGGCCAGAAACAAAAAAATCTTTTTCGGTCAGATTAAGAGAACCCACCAACATTTTTGTCAGATTCAGAAAATGTGCTTTGAGGATACCGAGATAAACCTCCCCTATGAAAATCTGACGCGCTCGAGTATTTCAAAAGAACTTTTTTTTGCATTTTCAAAAATTTGTCGTAACTAATCGTCACGCCGAAATCGTCAGTTTTTTCAAAAGGAGCTTCCTTGGGGCCTACTTAACACCCCTTCCAAAAACTTGACGCGCTCGAGTAAATTTATTTTTCGGATTTTTGACTACTTTATATGCCTACCCCCATCTCGCAAACCGGCAGATTAGTATACCGTTGTTATCAGAGGCACTTGGGGCATACGTGGTATGAATATCTGACGCGCTCGAGAATGCCCAAGTAACTGTTTTTTTTCAACATTTTTGAAGAACCGTACACGCCATACCCACCGCTAAAATGGTTTTTACCATACGAGCTTTTCTTTTCGAAATTACTTTATCTTTCGATTTTGATAGGTCTCGACGGTGCTCGAGAATGTCGCTATTTAGCGACCTCGACTTCCTAACTATCAGGATAATATTGTTATCTACCGAGACGTTAGCTAAATCTTGGTGACACTCTAGTACTAGCCCCGATATAACACGTTGTCTGTTCAGGGCTAATAGGGGCCAATAGGGCTTGTCTACTCTCAGTGCAGATTGTTATGTTTTTGCCGGAAATCCCTTTTCTGGTTATTTCTTTTGTGGCAATTGAGATACCAGCCAGTACTGTTTGAACCACGCTGGTTTAAAAATTGTAATAAACTTATGAAACTTTGGTGCTGTCCAGTGTGCAAAGTTTCAATTTAATCTAAATAAAGAAACTACAATGAATATTCTATTACATACACACACACACTCTAAAAACAAGAAAATATGTTCACCTATGCTGCATAGCGGTTTGAAGTTGAACAGTTTCTACTCCAGGACTTGTGTAATTAAAGTTGTCAGGTAAACTAATTCGCTTATTTGGTCTGGGCTGAAGGTACTGATTTTGCCTTGAAGTTACTTCTTCGGATCCTTCCCTTACCGGGACTGGGTACTGGGATTGCAGTCTTTGACTCTCGCGTTGAACTATGTGCATATCCAACACACCTGAAATATAAGAAATATTTGCTGGTGAATAAGTAACATTTAAATATATGTTCTATTCACTTATTAAAAACTCAAATGAACTTTACATCCTCATTACATGGGTACTAATATTGATAATTAGTCAAACTTATATTATCAAATATAAAATTAAGTAGGGAGATCATGATTACCAAAACGATAGAAATTAGACGCTTAATATATCAAGATAGTCAAGAAGAATTCGCTTAAACTGAGTATAACGAATCTGCCAATTTAAATCAGTCTTTAAATTAAAATTATTCGCTTCTTTCAGTATGTTGGCTAGTGGTGAAAAACCTGCAGTCGTTGACATGCTAAACATAAAGAAGATCAAGTGATCTTTAAAATAAATGTATCTCCTTACCTTTGGCTTTACGTTTCTCAGTGAACTTTTGTGAATTGAACGCTACCACTTTACTACTATCCGCCACCTGCTGAGCAACAAGCCCATCACTAGCTCTTCTGCCTTCTCTGAAGTCGACAGGAGATCTAGTAATTCCTCTAGTCGATTTAAAGCTGGACATGTGCGATATGGGATTATGCTTATGAAAAACCGGCCTCGTATTTAAAGAATAATGTGCCGATAGAGCATTGGCTGATGTCAGTACAGGTTCGGGCTTCTTTTCGGTTGACGTACAGCTGGGTAGACTACTAGCTAGTTCACTTGATTCGGACAAAGGATACTCTAAACTTTCAAAATTACTATCACAGCTTAAATTTTGGCTGAGACTCTTCGATGTATTGAAATTGTTCATGACGCCGCTTGAGGAGTTCGATGAAGTGTAACTTAACCGAGGTACATGATCTTCGAGATCGGTCTCTACGCCTTCATCCGTCGAACTGGAGTATTGGGTTTGAATTTCTGCACTTTTGTAACTGAAAGTAAAGGATAAAGTTAATAATATCCATGACTTAATTATTGCTGTATATTTTCCCGTTCAAGAAGGTTTTGTAAATGGGATCAGCTCCCGTAGTAACAAAAAGGAAAGAAGAAAAAAGCTTCTCCGGAGTGAGTGGAATGAGAATTAATATCTATACCCAACTAACCTTGAATCATATCTACTGAATTTTAAGTTTAAGAAGCTGCTCAAATAATCAATGCTCAGCAGTATTGGCGAGTTCCAGCATCCTCCTCGCGTCAGGGATACTTCCATGCCATAATGACACTATATAGCAAATTTTAATCACCTTCCAACATGATCTCATCATGAAGTTTAACTACTTTAATGCCAGCTGATCCACATGTACCTATATATACGATTTATAGGCGATGAGACTGGTCCTTAATGCTCTGTATCTGGGGATTCTTTCAAAATAGGCGTATGCGTATTCGGGACACTTTTTTCTTTTTAGATATAACGAGAGTGTGTGAAGAAAATGCTTTCTTGGAGGTGAAGGAGGTGAGAAATAAGGGGGACGAACTAGGAAGAAATGGATGGATGCTGTTAAAGAAGACTTGAAATAGTAGGAATAGCGGACTGAGATAGGATTGCAAGAGATCGAATAAAACGGAGAAGTATAACAAAAAGAAGAAGAGGAGAAGCTATAGGTCTGTGATGCCTATCACGCTGTGCACAATTGTTATGTTCAATGACAACTGGACTAACTCTTAGTTGGTAATAAAACTTATTAAAAATTGTCTGTTTGTCTGAAATTTACGTGATTCCTGATAATAGTCAGTCTCAATATGCTTTATATAATCGAAATAATCATTTTTATTTACAAAAATGAAACAAAAACTAATCTCACGCTTACTTTATTGAAAACCTTCCAATAGACCCTTTCGATTCAAAAATGTCAAACGACGGTAGACAACTCCCCGTATTTAAATAGGGAAGTCCATGTCCTTGATGGGTATATTCTTTAAAAACGGAATTGTCAACAGAGGGCGAGGGAATAGCAGACATCTGTAAAGTAGACATCAATTTAGTCGCCTCACTACACATACTAAACACAGTTTTAGTACTAGCTTGATTCAAAATCTTCAAAGCATCCTCACTATTCGTAGCTGCTAATAATTTAGCAGCGTCTATACCGTGCGTGGGGGGTGAATCACAGATCCTAGATGGTTTGGTGCAAATTCTGCTGTTGCTTGCCGTCGGCGCTGTGGAAGAATTGTGCAGTATTCTACGGCAGTCTTCTGTGGTACTAGCTCTGCAGATCTTTCTCATCGCTTGTTCGGCTACATTTGATGGTCGTCTTCTTTGAGCTTCACGACCTCCTGTTTGATTTTCACCACCTACTAATTGGCTTCTTAACTTGTCTAAGAGGAGATAATAGATGGCGGCGTGGTGGTCGTAACTGCCTAATCTAAGTGACTGTAACAAAAAATCATCATTGAACATTTGATCAACTTTTTGGTGAAAATTTTTAAAAGCATTCAATTTTGTTTTAATCATAAGTTTATTTGTACAAAAGAAAGCACCTAAATTCGTAAATTTTAACAGAAATGCAAACTGTTCAGACTTCAAGATTAGGCTCCTTGGAATCTGGATTACATTCTCCAGCCCGACCGTGTTTATATAGCCAGCCAATCAGCTTCAAGAATGAACCTTTCTCGTCCATTAGCTTTGCTCAAGGTGCCTTCAGACAATAGGATTTTTCATTCGTTTTTACATTTGATAAAACATTTGATTTTACATTAGAGTCGAACTTGGACCACAGAGTACACCATCTAACAAGAGACGAAATCTTTGTCGGTTCCTTTGAAGTCGGACGATATTGAGCGGAAATACGTCGAAACATTGAAACATAAACTATCTGATACACTGAGAAAAGTAACACGAGTATTGATTCGAAGTAAAACCATAACTACACTAATAAAAACAGTAGTGTTGATGAACATCCCTCCTAATCAGTACTATAGAATATTTCTTTTAACTACTAACATGAGAGCATCTTATTATTCATCTCATGTGTCTAATGAGAAGTAGGTAGCTCATTTTTAACCTAGGTAAATAATCATTATTCACCTTGGTTAATAATTAAATTACCTGGAAATTTATTCATTTTATGAACTGAATATAAAAAATGAGCTCTAGAAATATACATATATATAAAATATATAAAAATTATCAAAAATTAGACAATCGTTCAAAATAATAGTAGGAATGACTTTTATTGAACTCCCTCATTTTCAATGATTCTCCGTCACTATAAAACAATTCAACTCAATAAAATAATACACAGTGAAAGAGAGGAATGAACGGAAGTGACGACTTGACATTGACAGATAAACTAATTAATTCACGCATGTGCATACAAATTTGCGATCACGAAAACTACTTTCTTTCGCCTCTTGTTAGATGGTGTGATCTGTGCTTGGACCTTTCTAGATATTGTCGTTTACCTTTGTCTGATTTTCGATTCGATTTGGAAAACGACAACTATCATCCATGTCGATAGAAATAGAAAATGTAAGGTTATGATTTTGTTTTCACAAATTTTGAATTGTTTGCTTTAGGTCAGATTTAGGTGTGGACATAATTAAAATGCTTTTGAGAAACACAGAAACTGATGCACTTGCAACTTTAAATCTTTTGTTATTATTATAACTGCAAAATGACAAAAAGAAACAAGTAAATAGAAAGTTTGGTGTAGAAAATGATTATTACGTCGAAGGGAGCGTGGTATTTCGAATTTAGTTTTTAGTGAACTTTTGGTGATAGATCCTATGAGCTTCAAAAACTTTACACAAATGAGCTCAGAAACTTTTGAAGAAATATTGTCAAAAGTACCTATAGCAAAATACAAAAGAAAGACACTGTTCTGAGGGAATGTATGGAGAAAAAAACAAGGTAGAGTAATTCTGCCCGCATCCTAAAAGAGAATGCACAATACGCATAGTTAATCATAAAAATCAGATGAAAAATCGAACTGAAATAGATACGGTTCTATTTTGCAAAACTCGAATGATTTTTGTCAAATAATCAGACGGATCAAATCAAATTGAAAATCGAACAGTGTTAACGAATACAAAGTACGGCTTCATTCGATTTGTCAAAATCAAATGTAAAATCAAACGAAAAATCAAATGAAAAATTCTATTGACTAAAGGCACCTTCACAGTGACCTGTAATTATACATACTTTGACAGCTTTCCTATATTTGCTTACAAGATATGCCTTGTATGTTGGAGAATGTGCTTTAATAAACGCTGTGCGCTACATCTATTATCAGAATCAAGATGATAAATATGATATTTTTATACCGGGTGTAAATCAAGTAAACCTCTGTAACTTTTAAATGGACTTTTATTCAAATTTTGAATTTAAGATCAAAAATGTTGGCTATTAAAGAAACTTCCTGTATATTTTTACATATTTGGTTTTTCCCGCTTCAACAAAATATAATTTACCCATCGAATGAAGTACCGCAGGAGACTTCTGGCTTGGTAATATTCTATAAAAAAATTTTTGCAACTTTATTTTTATACCTGACGCTCTCCGCTACATAACATTCAGCAATTGTTGCAGATTTCCATCCGCCATGTCGCCTGAGAGCCAAGACATCAACTCCAGTAGTTCAGAAATTCAGCAATTTCACTTGAATCGAGTTTTCCCCGAGAAGCTAGCTTAAGCAGACAGACAAGAGATATTTGCTGATTCTTCTATATCCATTTGATGGCTGGCTTGCGCTTTTTTAGCACTCAGTGCAAAATTTCAAGACTGTGCTGCTAGTACAGTTCTAGAGGAACAATCCCACTCTAATCAACGTCGGCTTAAGAGCTGCACTGGTGTGGCTCGCATTTCTTTAGTGCCGCTTAGTAACTCCTCCGGATCCCAGTTGGAGCAACTTTTACATGGCACTGAGAAAATGCGAATGGAGCTGGGGTAGGTTGTGCACTCGAATCGAATTCGCCATACTTAAATACTAATCCATATCACTCCATCATATATTTATTCCCAACGTTTTACTTTTCATTTCTTGGACAACTCGACACTGACACTTTCACTAATTTTGTAATCATAATTTGATTTTCTATACTATTTGTAGTGTCCACATTGATTTTCAATAACAAATTTTTTTTGATCGTTTTTTACCAGAAAACAAAAAAAAAACTGATGTGATAATGAAGTCAATTCATTTGATGAGACGTGTTTAAAAACAACTTCAAATATTGCGTAAAAAAGTAAAATTGATTATGATTTACTTACTACGTTTTGCGGTTGAAATAGTCGGAATGCGGTTGGCTATGTCGCCAAATTTCTGTGTAATGCAATCGCAGTTATCACTTTTTAAAGATAATTAATTATAAATTTTCGGTTGAATAAAAGAATAGTTATTTATGATGAAGTTATACTTTTGCGCACGAGTTGCGAAAATGCAAGTCACGAGCGTAGCGTGTGCCTTTTTCTCAACAAGTGCGCAAAAGTACTTCACGCCCAAGTGTCATACAAAACTTTATCTTCGACCACATGAAGAAAAAATTAAGAAAGTGTGCTCCGACGGGGTTACAAAAAATAAAAATTAATTTTCTATAAACAAATATTATATACACAACGAATTCTAATTATTTAAATTCATATTTACAGTAAAATGAGGACAATTATTTAAATTACTAATTATAACATTGGGTAATTTGTCTTTTTTTAAAATAACAAATAGGTTTCACTAGGTTTGCTCGTAGAACAGTCAGAAACCGTCAAAGGCATGCGCATTAAAAAAAAGCGTTCGTAGAAACAATTTGACAGTTGGTGATTTAAAAATCCTCTGTTCGTAAAAAGGAATTTGCGGTTTCGGATCAGTTGCCAACTATCAGAATAATAAGTTTGTTCGTAGAAGGAATTTCCAATCGATTGGAAACTTGTCAAACTCTGACATTCCGTTTGTGATTCGTTGTAAATCGATTGGCAATTTTTGTTGTACGAACGGATGGAAAATTTTCACAATTTGACAGTGATATCTTTGATGAAAATGAACTCAAAGTTTATCATCACTTGAAGAAGAGCTGAAAAAAATAAAGAATAAGTGAATAATTTTGTAATGTGGGTGTCATTCTTTGGCCATCCTAACAAAAGAAGCCAGAGATTTTTTTTTAAATGTCCAAATCCCAAATGGAATGTCAGAGTTTGACAAATTTCCAATCGATTGTAAATTCCTTCTACGAACAAACCTACTTATATGTCTGACACTTCTGTCAAATTTACTGACAGCACAAAAGTTCATACAACAAACGACTAAACTCAAGGCAACTAGATACTATTTACGTAGCTAAAAAAGAGTGTTAAAATGAAAACCCCATTTAAAAGCGTTGGTCATTTACGCACGCTTTTGAAATGAAAGTCCCATGTAAAAACTGATGTTCATTTACGCACGCTTTTTAACATAATTATCTATAATGTATGATTTAACACATTTTTTTGGTTCATAAATGACTAATTTTGAAGGTGGTCGTAGATAAAATATACAGGGTGTCCCACGACGATTAAGTCAAGTAATATATCAGAATTGGGCAGTAGTAGATAATTATAATTTTGGGGGTGTAAACTAGAGCAGATATTGCATCTTTTCTTGTTATTGTGTTACCCAATGAGTTATTTGTTTTTGGTCAAGTGACGTCGCATTCAAAATTATTAATGGGACAACCTGTATATTTGTGACTTTCAGTGTTCCTCCCGATAAAACAATTACAACTAACTAGCACACTTAGGGTCTAAAGTGATTAATTCAAGAGATACAGGTACTTAAAGTTAAAGTAAGTTAAAAAATCATAATTGAGTCCCATGTAATTTTCGGCAATCTTACATTCGTACGTAATGATCAAGACAAACCAATATTATAATTTTTAATAATACTTGAAAGATAATAACGGAACGACCTGTATATCATGGAGTAAAATTACATAAAATTGTGTTTTTTCCACAAAAACTTGTTTACCTACTAAATATCGATTAAAAAGTAGCATAGCAAATCTTATAAAAAAAGACTGCCTATTGTCAAGTTTGCCATGATAGTGACAAAAGTGTCAATAAGACAATATTGGTTTGTTTTAATCATTACGTACGAATGTAAGATTGCCGAGAATTACAGGGGTTTCAATTATGAATTTTTTAACTTACTTTAACTTTAAGTACTTACCTGTATCTCTTGAATTAATCACTTTAGACCCCAAGTGTGCTAGTTAGTAGAAATTTTTTTTATCGGGAGGAACACAGAAAGTCACAAATATACAGGTTGTCCCATTAATAATTTTGAATTCGATGTCACGTGACCAAAAACTAATACCTCATTGGGTAACACAATAACAAGAAAAGGTGCAGCATTTGGTCTTATTTACACCCCCAAAATTATAATTATCTACTACTGCCCAATTCTGATATATTACTTGTCTTAATCGTCGTGGGACACCCTGTATAATGTTATTATGTGTCTGAATATGAAAAAAAATTATCTGTAAGTTTTTAAGGTTGTATTGAAGTATTGAACTTACCTCTCTCGTTTTTGTGCCGTCGATGCCCAAACTCTGCATTAGTCTCAAAATTTTTTCATTGGTTTGAGCGTTCGGAATATTTAATGTATGAGGTAGTATAGGAGGTACGCCCATTTGCATCCATCGATGTTTTTTAATTTGTTGAATGCTGTACCTTTTATTCGGTTCTAATACTAACATTTTCCTTATAAGAGATTCGCAATCTGAAACGAAGAGAAGCTTGATTTAGTTTTCATATTTAGTAATTGAGAAAATTACCAATTTTAAACTACCGGTCACTATCCGCCCCTGGATTTCTGTGCGTGATGTAGATTCATTTATACCGTCAAAAACAGTATGATGTAAAATATAAAAAGATTGCTTGTTTCCCTTTGTCTGACCTATTTATAGGTAAAATAGAAACTGTGGACTTCGGGATAATAATTTTTTTCCACGGTCGGGAGTAGAAATCAGTTTCTATGACATCAAAATTAAAACAGAAGTAGTCGATTATTCCCAAGGGAGTAAAATGCTCCCAAAGGAGTTTACATTATGAAGAACGTTTTTCATGCAAATGAAGATAACATTGAAATTATATATCGTATAAAGATCTTGACTTCGTAGGCAGCAAATTGCTTATTGCAATATTTGCAGCCTACACAACCTCTTCCGGCTCACAATAATTATTCTTTGTGCACTAAGCAAACTTTAAACTAAACCAAACTAGCACCTTAATTTGACAATTCTTGATGTTTATTTATTTTCTAGTTATCACAATAAATAAAGGCTCAAATCCGAATATAATAATTCTGGTGCTACTTACTTCATAATGACAAAATATGTGTTTTTAAGTTAATGAGACCGTGGAAAAAATAATATATACCATTCGGGAGAGATGCTATTCTGTTCTCGGTGCATTGTCACAGAATTTTTATTGGTAATAAAAGTTCCACTACAAAAGTAATCCTATCTTTAAACCTGAGTATGTGGCGTTCTGAGACGAAAAAGTGTATTTACACACCCAACTTTTGGGTCTCGGAGCCACAACATAGCCTAGGTTTATAGTTCTTTCTTTCATTCGAGAATACATTTATTCGCGATTTTTTCAAAATTAATTAATACTTGTCGAATTTTGATCAATTTGCGGAAAAAAGTATGTTTACCACGTAGGAAAACCACATTCCTGGAGTCTATGTGGCTAAATCTTGGCTTGTGCCTTGACTTAGCAATCTTCACAGTAGTCTAGGAATGTAAAGGTACGTTTTCCTCCACATTCGCAGGTTGCTAACGACTGCGACCAAAGTAGCAACCATTATATTCGTCGACGAATTTAGCAAAGAGATGTTTTCCTCTGATCGGATCTTGTTAAATATTCGTCAACAAATTTCATTTTATAGCATTCGCTTTTAAATTAATAATTATTGTATTATTGGAACTTTAGTTCTTTACGCCAGGTTATGTTTGAGCGACCAGGGGTCGCGACGCAAAAGATCTGACCGTTACGCGTTACGTTACGCTACGTTATGTTACGTTGCTTCGTTATGTGCCTTGCTTGCGTGCTTGTGCCTCCTTAGTCTCTCTCTCGTTTACGAAGCAGCGATTCATAATAATATGCTCCTGCCGGGATTCGAACCCGGGCCGCCCGCGTGCAATGCGAGCATTCTAACCACTGAACCACCGATGCTATATTGAAGTTATATGCAAAGCTGGTATTCGCAGTGCTAGTGATCTACTTGAATTTGTTCGGATAAATTTTTACTATTATTTCCATAATTTTTTTTTGCGATTAAGGGGTAATTTTGAAAACTTGAATGTTTTAATTCGATAACTTTAAAATGGATGGATAAATTGATTTGACATTTGGCAGGTAGTTTTTAAATGTAAAAGGGCATATTTTGAAAGGAATTGTAGTTTGTGCAGCTAGTGTGGATATGATGGCCATATCGCACGAGGACGAAGATGGAGCACGACGCCGTGGGCGGAGTGCTCAATCGTTCAAGTGCGATATGGACAATCCACACGAGTCGAGCAGCATATTTTTCCTACGACCCACTTAGGAAAAAATCTAGAAAATAAAAATTTCTATAAACTGTAATATAACTTCAAATTAAAAATTTAACAATTCAATTTTATGTTTCCACTAATTTTGTGGTAAACGTACAGTTCTTGAATGTCCAATTTGTATAATGCTACGGTTTCCTTTTTTAAATATACGATGCTGTTATAAGTAGATGTTGCCAGTCGGACTCCCTCATGAAGGGTACCGTTCCATTATCTATAATAATGAATATTCTGCTAAATATTTCAAACGTCTACCTGTTGTCGTTATTAATATCAAGCAGAATGATTATTTAAAAATAAAAGTAACAATAAAAAAAATGCCTCGCGGGGAATCGAACCCGGGTCTACCGCGTGGGTGTCTGGTGTGCTTACTACTCAACCACCAAAGAATATGCAAATTGTTTATCTATAACGTCAGATGTATTACATAACTTTTGCTTAAAAGGAACTAAAGTTCCTACCGTGTGTCCCACGACACGTTCTACCTTTTTATATTTTTCTGCTACACCTATAATAATAAAATGAATATTTCTAAACAAAGAGTGATTTTAATGCTTCTTCATTATCAGGCTCGAAATGAAAATTTGCTCCTTCAATTAGCACTAGCGTTTGAAAGAAGGAGGGAAAAGGTATTATGCCAATGTTTAAAAATAGGCAGTATGAAAGATTTCACTCTATTTTGATTAAAAAACATTTGGTTGATAATGAATCAAAATTTAAAGAGTTTATCCGAATACAACATAACCATTAAAACACTATCCTACCTGAAAAATCGTCACGAATCAGTCGCTTGTCTGCTCCCAGAGAGGTCTGGCGACCAGCGACTTAATTTGGGTAGCTCAGTAGCGAGTAGGAAAACACACCCGTTTAAATACTTGAATAGGTGTCTTGGCGAATAAGTCGTCGGTACTTTTTCGCGGCTACTAGCGACTGGCGAATGTGGAGGAAAACGTACCTTTATGTTCATGTATCGTCGCGGCAGCGAAGCGTAAGCGTATCCAATTGGAAGTGGCGATACGCTTAAGCTTAAAATTTGTCCATATATCGTACGAAAGCGGTTAGTATACAATATGTTTAGCGACGAAGAGGACAGACATGGTGTACACCGAACAGCATACGCTTAGCGACAGGGTGTGCTGTGTTCAGTGTTGCCACAAGCCTATTTTTTTCCGAGCCAGATGACATGGCGAAAACGAGCGAAATTCATACTAGAACGAGCTTTTCTAAAAATATTCTCCACTAGTGAATACCTATTTCTTGGAAATATATATTTTTGAGTATTAGAAGGGTATTTGTCATGTATTCGAAATACATATCTGATCATTAGGAAGCCTAACCTAGTTGTTTTTTGGGGTAGGGGGTAGGTTAGAATTCAAAACATAAGTATTAAAATTTAAAAACAACACAACAAAGAAGAAGAAGAATAGCTGAGCGGTTGGATTGGGGTGCGTTCGTGATTTCTCTTGTTCGGTGGTGGTGCGTTCACGAATTATACTCGCCCGCTTCGTCTAATTCAAATAATCCAATCCAAGTACTCCAATACTCAACACCGTTCAGTTCAATTCACCAGAGTTCAGAAATATTCAATTTCAACAAAAATTTAGCAAAATTTAAAAACGAGCCAATTTTAATAAAGAGGAGTCAACGAGGAACTTTTAATTCAAACGAGCCAGATCTGGCTCGAACGAGCCACCTGTGGCAACACTGGCTGTGTTAGCGACTGACAAGGCAGTAGGAGAGGGGACGATGTGATAACGTTTATCTACGAATACGTGGCGATTTCGTTTTGTACATGGCTGAGAGCCATTATTATTGAGACAACCGGTACATATTAGAATACACTAACATCTGAAAAATAATCATGGACATACCCTATAATGGTTTTTCAAGGATTTGGAATAAGATCAAGTGAAGCTGAATTGTAACAGAAAGTGCATTTTTATCATGTTTACTTTCCATTAATATTCTCAATCTCGAAACATATTAAGGATTTTGGAGTCATGCAGAATACACACGAAATACTTGTGCATTTTTTAATTTGATTTAAAGTATATATCTAACAAATTCATGAATAAAATTGGTGGTTTATCTAGGTTATTGACCTGGAAGAAACAAAATATTAATACCTACAAATAAGGATATACTACAGTAACTCATTTTACGTATGAATGTACTTAATAGAAATATTTGCATTCAATATTTGACAACAGGCAGTGTCCGAGAATTGTTTGTCTATGCAACGTGTTATCTTGGATTAAACGTATATGGACAAGCTACAACTATGAATAATAATGAGCTCCAAACCAAACATTTTTAAACGTGATCAAAAGAGAAAAAATATCTTGAAAATTCGTTGAAATCAAGCAAATATAATCAATATACTTTATCATGAAACATAATAACAAAATAAATTTACTAAAAAAGAAAAATTAATTTGCTGGTTTTCAAACCAAACACATACAACTGCTAGGGAAGGTCAAGATTTCCGTTAGCAAAAAACCTAATAGAATGTCTTGACTCTTTTTCTCTTCGTCATATCTTTCATCCCTACCTACATTCACAAAGGTAATAAAGATCTCACATTTATGCTATTCACAAAACGTTAGGATTTTGAAACATCCCCTTAGTAAAAAATTTGTGTACTGGCACCGATATGTAGACGGCATTTTAGCTTGCTTCACCGGTACTACTAGAGACAACTAGATAACTTCATTATTAACTCAATTCATAAAAATATCATCAAATTTACAGTAGAAATTGAACAAAATAAGTCTATTATAAACTTTCTAGACCTTACAATTTCAAATATAAATAATGATTTTTCTATATTCCACAAACCATCATAAATACAGACATTAAATTCATAATAGTTCGGTCCACCCATTCAGTCATAAATTAGCAGCTTTCAATAGTTATGATACCTACATAGACTTTTAACAGTTCCATTAAATAACAGAATAAAAAAAAAGTTCCATTAAATATTGACAATTACAACAAAGAACTAAATATAATAAAACAAAAAGCAATTAATAATAATTACGATCCAAATTTAATAGACAATATCCATAAATAAAAAGATACTAAAACATACTCTAGAACAAGTATTTCCTTCTGATAAGAACAAAAATAAACAATTCAAAAGCTTAACATGCTTCCCAACTAACAATTTAAGTCATAAATACTCTAGTCTCAGAACTATAACCTATTCTTGGTAATAATTTCGTGTTTTTTACGAAAATAATACCTTTATCGTAAAAACATACAATAGAGTGAATTTATAAAGTCAATAATACGAAAGATTTACTTAGAGTATTGCCTATAACGTAACAGTAACAATTTAGTTATTTTTACGAAAACATTCCTCTTAGAATCACTTATACATTATTTTTACTCATAAGTATAATTTTGGCGGTAATAATCATCATTAGCTTCACGTAAATATTACCTATAAGTTATTTTCACTTATACGTAAAATTGCTGTGGTTATAATTACGTTGCCTATTTTACTTTACAGCCCGATTCACTGTTGAGTTGCCAATGCTTGTGTTTATGACGTAAATGTTCCAACAGTTTATTACTGATAGGTTTGTGACTTTTTGGTCAGATTATTGGTATTTTGTTGGAAATCGTTACTTCAAAAATTACTTTTTGGTTTTTTTTTACCTATATGAGACATATTCAAAAGAACTACAAAGTCACAATTACCGAATCAATTAACCATGAAGTGAATTAAACTTGTGTAATTCAAAATTATTGTCGAAATTATACTTCGGCCTACTTTTGAGCTTAGAACATTGTTGATATATCAATTTTATGACCAAACTGAATGTAAGAAAAATCTTTTACATTTTATCGATATGAAATTAATTTCTAGACCGCATTACGCTTAACATTTTCTTAGAAAAACTGATTATTTTGGAGGCGAATGATGAATTAAGAGCTAAAAGTATTCATATTATCAGTAAAGTATGCCCGGTTCATGTTTTCGAAGTTAGGGACCTCTGAATTGAGCGTGTTTTACTTTGTATTATTTACCAATATTATAGTATGGTGATTATGTAGAGCAAGCCACTATAGTTTGGAAGTTTAGATCAAAACTATGAAAGATAAAGAGATAAAATTTTGTTCCACATCGCCGAAGAGGATAGAAAATATGTTGTCAGAATTACTACTTTATTACGTTATTATGACGTCGTTGAAACGGTATTATTACGTCTTTGTGTCCGTCACTGCAACGTTTTCACGACGTTGTAGTTATCACAAATGTGTTCCCCATTTTGGTAGTGGTTACGTGTTAACGACGTATTTAGAACGTAACAACGACTAGTAAAAATGACTTGAAGGTTGACTAGATAGTCAGTTTTACGGTTTCACGACTTAAAATGTTAGTTGGATTTATACTTGAATATTTGCTCAAAAACCGATGAAAATTTATCCAAATTCATTAAAAACCACAAATCTAAATCTTCAAAATTAAACCAACCAGGAGTTTATGAATTAAAATGTGGTGATGACAACTGTGATAAAATTTATATAGGTAGAACAATGGTAGAACTTTTAGGAATTTTATAACTAGAATTTTAAAACACAAGCGTAGCTATGAAACTTTGCATATAGAACCTAAATCCCTCAAATCAAATCCTTTAGAAGCTCTTGAGATAAATAAAAACAAATATTCAGATAATCTTCTCAACTGCCAAATAGATATCAACAATTCTCCCTCAATAAACCTTTTTACCTAGGAATGTTCCGGTAAGATTGTTGTGAATGAATTTCCAGGTTAACTTGTTCCCATATTTAGACACTTTCTGCTTTTTTCCCATGTAAATAGATTAAATAGATTCTGTCAATATCCGTAAAATTCAGTATACTGTATAAATGAAAAATGTTTCATTACACCTCCACTCGTTTGAGAAAGCTACTATGTTAGAGAAACCCGTCACAACTTCAAGTTCAATATAATCTAGATTTTAACAAATCAAATTGTTTTATTTCATCATTCCAATAAGTCGTTGATAATAATTATTATAAATAAACAGCAATTTTTCATTTCTACTGTTAAAGGTCGTTCGTTAACGAAGGGATCGGACCTTGAAAAGGTTAAAACTATCCGGCACTAGCCCCTATCAAAGTCCAAACAAATTACGTCAGTTTCCAAAACATATTTATAATAAGAACTTTCACTACAATATTACCAATAGTGAATGGGGATAAAGACCTTGTATCCCACCTCAGTTTTCTACTTATCATAGCAACGAGGCCACGTATTTTTGAAACACACTGCATTTAAATATTTCATTGTAGCTATGCCACAGATTTTATTCTGCTTTTCCTAGACTTAAATAGCTCTTCTTCCAAAAATCCCCAAGATTCACTTTTTAAATGTGTGTGAAGCCTTAAAAGCACCAAAAATACGCTGTCAATGACTTCCCATAGAGTTCGGAATCCTCCATAATTTCCATATTATCCGTTTCCTCCCCGGTACATTTTCAAATATTCCAATCTTCTCGAAACTTTCCAACGTTGATCGGACCGTTAACGTTATTGTATCCATCCCCCGTCAGGCATCATCCGAGAGAACAGTTTACATTAGCCCATTTGACGTCACAAGTGCGTCATCGCGTTGGGATGTCGTGCCATTTTAGCTGGGGTGAGAGTTACCCGCTCGATGTCGACAATATTTGAACATTGTTCAGCAAGCCTTGTTTAGATGTAGTTGGCGTAAGATAAAAAAAAAGACGTGGGTATGCTGTGAAATACGATGAAATATTGATGTGTTTATTTAACTTTATTGCCAGTCCTCGCTGTCGCTCGGGCGTAAAATAGTTCTCGACTGGTAAATGTTACTTACATCCCTTATAGTATAATTAACTATTACATGATGGCACAGTCCGTTTTCTACTAGGATTTTTGTCAAAAACTCACTATTTTGATGCTTTGCTTGGCCTATATTGGGAATTTTCTTTGGGACATGCTGAAAATATCCCAATGGATAATTTGTTTGTTTGTTTACTTTTGCTTTATAAAATTACTGAAAAATTGTTCTTATAAACAGTATATACGAAAATAATACCTTTATCGTAAAAACATACAATAGAGTGAATTTATAAAGTCAATAATACTAAAGATTTACTTGGAGTATTGCCTATAACGTAACAGTAACAATTTAGTTATTTTTACGAAAACATTCCTCTTAGAATCACTTATACATTATTTTTACTCAAGTATAATTTTGGCGGTAATAATCACCATTAGCTTCACGTAAATATTACCTATAAGTTATTTTCACTTATACGCAAAATTGCTGTGGTTATAATTACGTTGCCTATTTTACTTAACGGCCCGATTCACTGTTGAGCTGCCAATGCTTGTGTTTATGACGTAAATGTTCCAACAGTTTATTACTGATAGGTTTGTGACTTTTTGGTCAGATTATTGGTGTTTTGTTGGAAATCGTTACTTCAAAAATTACTTTTTGGTTTTTTTACCTATATGAGACATATTCAAAAGAACTACAAAGTCACAATTACCGAATAAATTAACCATGAAGTGAATTAAACTTGCTTAAACATGCTGAAAATATCCCAATGGATAATTTGTTTGTTTGTTTACTTTTGCTTTATAAAATTACGGAAAAATTGTTCTTATAAACAGAATAGTATATTAAAGTATAAGTATATATTGAGGTCTTAAAAAAGCGCGATTTTTTAGCTGCTCGAAATAGAGCAAGTTTTTTTGAGACCAGTTATCCACGAATACTCTACGCTATTTTTTTTAATGGTGCACTTTTAAATTATAAAAACTGGTATTTATTACTACTACAACAAGAAATGGAAATAAGAACTAATAATGTGAAATTGTTGAATTCGTGATGCTACGCATACCTTGCGTTGTCATGGAAATGAGAGAAACATAAACTAACCTGCATTTTGTCTTCAAGATTCATTAATTTAAATCCAATTTCCTCCGATTTGAAAAATCGAAATATTAATATCTCAAACAATACCAACTATACTCTCCATTTTCATTTATAAAATTAAAATTGTTAAATATTGTTCGAATGAAGGTTTTGATTTTGCAAAGTACACCTGTCAGATCAATCATAAAAAAAATTGTCATTTAGACTTCGTTTTTCGAGTTGTTGATGTTGCCATGGTAACTTTAAAAAACGCGCGTGTTTGAAAGTTCGTTTTAAACTCGCTGAGGCGTGCTTTAAATAATTAAAATGGTTCACCAATAAAAAATGAATGAATATCCACTGCAAAGAGCTTCTAACAATTTGACCCCCCTCATAGTTTGGATTTAATATGACGAATAAGTTTTCGTGCTCTCTTCAGCAAGTCCTTTCGTTTGATACCTAAAATGTGGAACTGTAGAAAAAATAACTAGTCCGCCATCTTGGATAATCCCCCATATCGGAATTAGAATAATGTTACATAGCTAGTCATCCAAAATAAGCGTGTTTACCAAATATCAGCCCAAATTGGTTAAAGATAACAGATTAAGAATTCAGATTCCATACATTGCAATCTAAATAAAAGCATGTAAAAATGATATATTTTTGTATATTATTAATGTTCTCTCCATATTCATTATTATAAAATGAGTAAGAAATTACAATCCACGCATAATTTTTCGCTAACGAAAACAAAAATGAATCTGAGAAATAAATTCTTGACGCGTTATCTTCATTTTCCAAATAAAAGGTTATTTACGGGTTTATGTAAATATATTCGGTTCTGAAAATATCTCTTTTGCGTCACACAGAGCTAATATCAGATATAATATGGCGACATGCGAATGTTGTGAATATTATTTTTCAGTGGGTCAACTTTTAGGCTTTAATTTTAGAAATGAAAGCAGGTAATGGATTTCTACCGTATATATATTTTAAATTAAAATAACTGACAGAAGCTACAGAATAGGCCCCTTCATATGCCAATTGTGCTTCCTTAGGTTGATTTATTGGTTCAGCATTACCGGTCAGAGGCTTAGATAAAATTAGATTATAATCGGAGTGACTCTTTGTTCTATCCCACTGCAACCTTTGCATATCTATTGTGGTCCTCCCTATATAGGTCTGTTCCAACCGCAGTCAGAAACTAAGAAACGATCAGAGAATAACTGGTCACGGCAAACAACGAGTTTACGTTCGCGTAATTCCTATCACTGATTGCGATGGTCGACTATTCTCTGATCGTTTCTGACAGTTTCTGATTGCGGTTGGAACAGACCTTAAATAGAGCTCGATATCCAGCTTTATTCTTTTTATTAGACCTAATAGCTTGCTTGGATACCGCCTCCTTTGCGTAGCTCTCTGCCCTCGGTTTTTTCTCTAAGTAGGTGAAAGCGCACCCTTGCTAAACCTTCCCACTCACAGAGAATGTGCTCCGCGGTTTCGTCTTCTTTCTGTCAAATCCTATATAGGCTGTCATCTTCTATGTCAATTTTGTGCATATGTTTCCTCAGCCTATAATGTCCGGTCAGCATTCCCACCATCATCCTAGTCGTTTCTCCACTTTGACATGGTAGGTCGTGTGACAGTTTGGCCGAAGGGCTTTTAAGGAATAATTTAGGATGCCTTTGTCCTGGGGCTTCATACCACCAGCGCAACGCCTGGTTGTTTATCCATTTGTGGATGCTCTCCTTAGTTAGGCATTCCACAGGAAGGCTCTGGCCCTATCATGACTTCTGTTGCTCCCTGCTTGGCAAATTCATCGGCCTTCTCATTATCTTTTATTCATTGGTGACCTGGCAGAGGCTTAGAGTCCTCGGCACCTCAGCCTTTAGGCTTCTTGTGCTCTTGGTTTGCCGTTTATATCAAGAGACCAGTAGCCCTTATCAGGCTCAACAGTCTTTTCACTAGGTCCTTCTTGGAGAAATCATCCCTTGGAAGCTCTAGTGACCGGTGAGTAATGCTGCCACTTTTCTAACCTGGCTCCTACTTCAACAACCTAAATCTTCAAGTCATTAAAGTGAAAATTCAAGAATTCCGAAATCGTTTTGACTGGCATAGCCTACAATTAAAGCATCTTTTCGCATTTTTAAAATCAAATAAATAAAACAAATACTATTAAATTAAAAACGTCAATTTTTTGACAATTAACCAGAGGCAGACTGGAAAATCTTCAATATTTAAATGTGATATAATAATTATGGTATTTATATAATTTATCCGTCTAAATTAGTTTAAACCCAAACAAAATTAATATGGCTATGTAGCCAATGTCAGTGCCTTTCAAACGAGATATCACTTGCCATAAGGTCCTATTTAAAATTATTGGCCAAAGTGGCACTGTGACGTCATCTATTATTATTACGTCACCTGTTACCATTCGTAGAGAAGTTTACACTTTATTTTCATCCTCCAAATTTTATTAATGTAAGTGTAGCCGTTCAAAAGATACGAGGGGGGGGAGGGGACTTTTGAATAGCACTGTATATTTGAATTGAGGATAAAAAATGTGGTAATATGGAGTGTTCCATTTAAAATAAATGAATATTTATTTCGAATAACGTGACCTTTCTATAGAACTGATTTTTCATGAAGTATTAATACAAGATAGGTAAAACCCCACAACTTGCATGATGAAACTGTATTTTATTTATTTTATAAAGAATTTCCCGATACCATGTCAGAATTATGAGAAAAGTTTCCTTCGCTGAACTCGTATTCTATGTTCACTTTGGAGATTATTAGAAGCCGGAGTGTGCGACATTGATAAAGGAAGATAAGCCAAAAACACGTCTGATGCTGTTAAATGTATATGAAACTAAAATTTCAAACTATCAGTAAGAATATTACAAGGAAGTGTAAGATACTATTTGACATACTTTCCAAAACCCACTTCCAAAAGGCATAACTTTTTTTAAATAGACCATATCAGCATAAAGGGTATTTAATGGCAGGGCCGGGTCGTGCCAGGGGTGCATGGCACCCGGGCTGCATAACACGGGGCGGCAAAAGGCAAAATGTCTCTAAAAAAATAACAGAACCCCATCATGCAAAAAATATTTAGTCGCAAAGCGCTAAGTGTCTTTCTTTGATAGCGGCATTTCTCCGAAATATTGTTTTCTTATTATTACAACAATACCAAATTCGGGTTGCGTTTGCGTAGCCTTTTTTTAAGTTTTTTAATTTAAGTTGATTAGTTGAAAACCAAAGATTGCGATATTACGAATTAGGGAACGAGATCAGTGTCTATTTGATTATTTTAATTTAGCTCAATTCTTATGCATTTTTTCAAGGAAAAAAATAGTGTTTTAAATGTTCGCCTCACTCATCAAATTTTGACTAGGTACGCCAATAGGGCGGCATATTTTGTTCTTGCACCCGGGCGGCGGATACCCTAGAATCGGCCCTGTTGAATGTCTAACGCATATTTTTGATCTCACTTTACTATGATATATGTTTATGTATATTGATGTGACACTAACTCCACTATTTTGAGCTTTAAGGTGACCATTCAGGCGACAATTTCCCGTTAGGATCCCTGTTAAAACTCTTAATGCAGTGCAAAAACGGGTGTAGACACCCAGCAGAATCTTTGATTGGCTAAGTCCTACTAGATATTTTCAGTGGTCAGATTTTTTTTTCAACTTTGCTTATATCTTCCAATATTACATTTCCGGCCCCCAAAAGTGTGTTCCAGTTCCTTTCTTATTCTTCTAGTTGATGTGATATTTTATCTCCTCTATTCCAGTGTGCCCTGGAATCCACACAAGGTTCATTGAGCTTCCCCAGGCTTTCCTACACCATTTTGGAACTGATTACACAAGAGCTCAGTGCTTGAATCGATACTTGATCATCCGACATTATGGGCCATGTATATCGTTTGTCAATATTGAACTGGACGTGAATTTCCGCATGAGAGATACTTGTTGGCTTTTCCCAAGCGCTCAAAGTGCTTGGTTCATGACCCGCACACTCCTATTTCTGTTCCTTCTATTGCTTTTGAGCCGTCTGTGTACCATTGAATAGCATTCTTTTTAAGTCTGGTAATGGTATTTCGATCCCATTCCTTCTTGTTGCTTAACTCCGTAACGAATTTCTTTGAAAAGTTATATTTTTTCATAATACCAATTTGGGACATGTCCCAGGATTTCTGTTTTCTAAGAAGGAAGGAGGTGGTTTTTTTAATGATTTCTTCTCTACTTAGTCTGTATCTTGTTCTTTCTGCCACTCTCTCTACCACCATATGCAGTGGTGTGAGGTTGAGACATAGAGGTAATAGTAATAGTAATGTATTATAGTATCTCTATTGGTTGAGAATCACTTACACGGCACTATGATGCTGAGTGGTGTATTGTGGTATATTAATTATTCTTTTTTCCCAAAAAATATCACAAATAATTTGTGTGATAGTTAACCAACCCTAAATATGTGAAATATTTCAAAACACTTAAATTAAATCATTGAAAAGATTATTTATGATTTCCGTCATATTCCAAAAGCAACATGCGTCAAAAAGGTGTTCAGATATATATTAATGAAACGGTATAAATTTTTTACATCAAACAAAAATTAGCGCAAATCATTGTAACTTTCCGAATGACGCAGTTATCTTTTTTAACTCTGAGTGAGTTATTAAAAGAAAAATTATTAATAGACACGATTATGCTTTTTTTAACCAGTAATCAATAAATAGATAGCGCAAGGTGACGTCAAACAGATATTTTTTGTGTACAATAATTAAAGTTTCGCACGTTGATTTGGTACACTTCACACCAGGGACAGAATTGTGCAGCAATATTATTAAACTCTCGTATGGGAGTTCTAGTGAATAAGCTTGTATTGGGATTTAAGATGGTAGCTGGAGGATATTTTGAAAGTAGTTTACTTTTTAATTTTATTGTATCTTTTTTCAGGCGGTTTGGCGGTTTGACGGAAGAGTGGCTTTTTAATGAAAAAGTTTCTTCACTGTAAGAAAAATAGTTGATAATTTTAACATTTTACGTGTGCTTCTTCACATATAATGACGTACATTATTCACGAATTAAAATGTTGATGATATTTTTATGATTGTGTAGACAATGTGTTGTCGACTTTTTAATTGGATTCTTTTATATACTTGACGAGTACCTAAGTAGTTCTTTACTAGTTTTCCTCAATTCAATTACCCTTACTTACTTGCAGGTATCGCACTGATGGCGTAACAGCCGAAAGCGCTTTGCAATTTCAAAATTAAATTTATTTTACACGGAATACACTGTTTTCTTGACTTAATAAGTGAT
>CAJUYG010001639.1:72421-85968 GCA_910591675.1 Galerucella calmariensis | reverse complement strand
GAGACAAGAGACAAGAGACAAGAGACAAGAGACAAGAGACAAGAGAAGAGAAGAGAAGTGGCCGAGCCTTCACAATCCGTAGCTCCTATTTCCCTGCGCTCCATTAGGGTCATTTTTTGAATAAATAATGAAATGAAGATTATTATTATTATTTGTTATGTGTAGTAAATAGTTTGAAACGGGAATTTTCACAACCCTAATTCAATATCTATGCAATTCAACCCAAAAGTTGATTCCAGTTGAATCATGATTGTGGTAATAAAACTGATAAACTTTTCCTAGCCTAATTCTAGTCACATTTGGTTTTTTACTTTCGAGATTCGGTTGGTTAGAGATCTCATATAGGTCGAAATAAAGATTCAGACGAGCGAAAAAAGTATACCTTCAAGGAGTCTGTTTTTTCAGCAAAAAAAACAGAACGAGAGTTATTGAGATCCCTTATTATTTATTTCGACCAAAGGCCAACAAAGCCGTAGCCAAAGGGATGGAACGAGGGTTTCGTAGTATTAAAAGTATTTATACATTGTTATTTTATTTCCCATTTCTCAGGAATTGGAATTATTTCAAAAAATCTACCAAAAAATAATAGTAATAGAATTCATTCCACGCACTGGAACATTTTTTGTAAAAACGATATGATTCTGTTGTACAAATATTAAGACTCGGAACAGGATTGAAACAGAATTGAAAAACTATATTCCGCACAAACAGACTGAAACGCTTCTTTTTGACGTTAAAAGATACCGGTTGAAATTTCAGCCCTTAATATTAATATTATGTCGCATTGTTTTGGGAAAAGTTATTTCTGCTTCTTCTGATTTTTATACTGTTCCAACGACTCATTCGCCGATGAATCACTTTATTGATCTCTATAGAGAATTAAAAGCTCCACAAAAATTTTGTATATTATACCGAAATTGGTTCCAGTGTCAAAATATGAGTCAAATATTCTATCTGATAGAGGTCGACCACTCAATTTTTTTCCTAAATCCAATGAATTATAAACTTTGGAATATTTCAGAATGCACAACTTTGCATAAAACCTAGTTAAAATGATGTACGGGAAGGTATACGTGGGATGAATTACCAGAAGATGTACTCTTAGCATATCTCAATGTTTACTGGGACAGTTTTTAATATGAAGAAGTAAAAAATGACGTTTACCTGCCCATACTACCAGGTTTATCACTTAAAATCATCGGCACCTTTCCATTCCATCATTATTTCTGAAAATTTACTGATAAAAGCATAATACGTGTATATTCTATAAATTGAGTATTTACTGAATGTTATTATAAACATATACCTCCTGCTTGAAAATAATTAGATACACAGCTTCATGAAAGTTTCCGTTTCAATGAGCTTAATGTGAAGTTTCGAAAGTTTAAGTATTCAAAGGGCTTAAAACTTTTAAATAAAGCGTCTTTTACTTTCTGGAAGATACCGTTTTCTTGAGTTTTCACAAGAAAAATAGATGAAGTTAATTAATTGTTCGTTGTAAAATGAAAAAACACTTTACACCAAAAACTTCAAGAGATAAAGTTTTAAAATATTCGTTATGTAAATATTAGACAGCAGTTATTTGTCAAAATGTATCCCATTACGTTCATATTTTTCAGATGAAGACATATCACCTTATTAGGAAGTAGGTTAGTGACAGATACAAAGGTATTTTTAACGTATCGGTCGTAATTACGCAACGCTATGTATTCCAGTCAGGTTTGCAATCAGTATTACACAAAGGACACCTCGTTTCCCCGCCCATACATGGCGTACTATATGAAAGTAAATACCGACCAAGAGCTGACTGGATTTTATACCCTCGGGTGAGGAAATTGAAGAAGCAAATTCGCTCTGTGGCTCAGTGTTATATTTGAGGATTTTAATTTATTGGAATTTTAAATCATTGAAACTCTTATTATCAATCCGTTCCATAGTAGTTGAGATTATCAAGTGGAAATAGCTTTACTTGATACGTTTTCGAGATTTTCACTGGACGTGAATTGAATACTGTTTAAACTCAAAGATCACACCAAAAGCCCTTTAAATTGACCTTCTTTTTTCTCTTATTCTTTTGGGAATCAAACCACAATAAACGTGGCAACAAACAACAGAGACGATACAACACATAACGTCGGGATGTTCAGCCTTAGCTAACATTTATTACCTACGCAGGCACAATCAACTTTGCAACATCATCCATCAGAAGTTGGCCAACAAATTTGGATTATTCAACACTTACACCCCATATTACAAGTACCATCCGAATTCGGTGCTAGAGAATGCTGATTTTAGTCTATACTACGATAGGTGTCAATTATAACCGATAGAAGGGTGACAAACACAGTTTTTAAATTCTAAAAAATTCGCTAGGATAGATAGATAGATGACAAATTGATACCGTTTTATACATTTAGCTTACTTACTATAATATAGAAATAATAACAAAGATTTATCAAATATAAATTTGTTGATACAAAGTAAAATCCATAAATGTGTTAAAGGTGAGATTCACTGGAAGTAACGGCTGGAGCAGTCAGTTCTTAATAATCCTTCTACCTCTGTCAGGTTTATCAGCTTTGGAACTGGATGCAGAGTTAGATCTGGTCATCTTAATATTGCCTTGAGATTGTTCTATAAATGAGGCTACCGAAGACTCACTTCCCAGGTTAGCAGTATTTAGGGATTGGTTAAAAGGGATATTTTGTTTATTAATTTCTGCTAGCTGCTTCATGTTATACAGGACTCCGTTGATCATAAGATTTTTACCCTTAATAACGGCTCGATGTTTTAATGATCTCGCTTCTTTAAGGTGTTTCAAAAGAATTTTATGATCCACTCTATCTTCTTTGCAGAGATCAGAAGCAATGAATATATTTTTGCCTTCCAGCTTTACACAATTCTGTAGAATCTCCTTTTTTTTAAGAAAGATATTAGCTCAATTTTGATAGCTGTTGCAGAAATGTTAGTTTTTATTAATTCTATATTGTTCAAATCACTTGGGGTAACTGTGACGTCGAGTAGTTCATTCAGATTTGCAATGGTGTGTTGTATTAGATCTGCAGTATCGGGTATCAAGAGGCCGTATATGAATAAGTTATTTCGTCTCAATGTTCTCTCCAACTGGATGCACATAGTGACTATAACATCCTGTGTACCTTCTAATTTTTTGATGTTGTTTGAGTTATCGTCTACTTTTGGAAGTATCGATGCAAACATACGTTTATTTTCTTCATTAATTTCTTTTATTTGTTTAGATAGCTTTTGATTTTCAACAGAAATATATTCATTAGCTCCGCAAGTAAAGCAAAATTACTTATTTCTTCGGTGTCGCCCATCTCTAAATTCATTGTACTTATCCTCAATGTATGGAACAAAAAGTAGTTTTGTCATTAATTTAATTGAATGTGACCGCCGTAAGGAATAAGTTTATTGGCCTTTTTAGAAAAACTAATGATTATGTAACTTTTGTAGATACACAGATTGGTGTGTTAGTATGTAAGTCAATGTAAGCCAATTTTCAAAACACAGATATTACTATTCTGCAGTAAACGGGTCTTTAAGCAGAGCACCTTAAAACACGACTAGCACCTTTAAAATTCAAAACTAACTAATCCTTATCTCACCAGTTCAGATTTCCTTTAAATACTCCAGTATACTTCACCTTTGGTTATATTTATCTTAATATCAAGCCTTAGCAATCCTGATATATTATGATCATTGGAAATTCGGAGTATAAGAGAATAAAAGGGCCATTAGATGACCTCAAACTGCCACGAAAATTCCCACATTTATAAACAGCACGTCTGTACCACGATTTCAAAAGCAGTAGCGAATATACCAGTTTTCGCAATACCGAAGCCTGAATTTGATAAATGAGAGACTTCATAATGGAATATTATTTGGATAATTACTCATGTTAACTTGTTAGTTTTATGTAGCACATATTACATAATAGGCTTACAGCTCTAGCATAAATTAATTCTCAATTCATCCTAATTATTGAATATCAGTATTATTTATATATTGAAATTAACCATGAGTGCAAAAATGTGAAAAAAACTTATCAAAAAAGAGCGGCCAAAGCTACATTTATTTTTCTTACAAAACTTATTATCAAGAGCTAACCCATATGGTATACTAACCAACACGATATTTGTCAGATTTTTTGTTAATAACTTATGTGAGGTATTTATTCATGCAATCTAATGTTGAGTAAACTTTTTCTGTGAATTTTAACATGTAATGAAGGCACTTGTCTATCTCAAGCGTTAACAGAGCTATTGGTGTGGTATGAGACAACTTGCTATTGCAAATGGATTCGGTGTGCTGCAAAGTTTGATTAGTGAGCTTAATTGGAGCTGCTCATATACGAATTTACTAAGAGCTAGTGGTGTTCCAATAACATACAGAACGGTAATGAATCGTCTACATGGCGTGGACTTGAGGACTTGGGCACTCTAAGCTACTTAACGTGGCACACTGCCGAAATCGCTCAGCTTGTTTTCGTACCAGAGTGAGATGAAGTATGATGATACTAGACGAGTCTAAAAAACATGTTGAAAGCGATTCACGGGAGAAAGTTTGGCAAGAGCATAGAGGGCAAGTTTATCCTCATGGAGGTGGCAATATCATGACTGGGACTGCGATTGCTTGGGTGCTCGCACGGAGCTATATTTATGTAATGGATCTATAAATGGTCTAATATATCAAAATGATATCATAAGTGGCACATAGAGCCAAACTTTTGCTTAACCTAATCGGAGCAAATGGAATTCGTGTTATCATTTTTGTTGTCCGTTATCATATTCTCCAAATCCAATGTTATACACGATTGGGAGACGTAATGTGATACCCGAACCGATACTGACTGCAGGATAAAAAGTTATCGGATAAAATATATGGACAAAAAAAAGGTAGAACGTGTCGCGGGTAGGAACTTTAGTTCCTTTTAAGCAAAAGTTATGTAATACATCTGACGTTATAGATAAACAATTTGCATATTCTTTGGTGGTTGAGTAGTAAGCACACCAGACTCTCACGCGGTAGACCCTGGTTCGATTCCCCGCGAGGAATTTTTTTTATTGTTAATTTTATTTTCAAATAATCATTTTGCTTGATATTAATAACGACAACAAGTAGACGTTTGAAATATTTAGCAGAATTTTCATTATTATAGATACTGGTACGGTACCCTCAATGAGGGAGTCCGACTGGCAACATCTACTTATAACAGCATCGTATATTTAAAAAGGGAAACCGTAGAATTATACAAATTGGACATTGGTTTACCACAAAATTAGTGGAAACATAAAATTGAATTGTTAAATTTTTAATTTGAAGTTATATTACAGTTTATAGAAATTTTTATTTCCTAGATTTTTTCCTAAGTGGGTCGTAGAAAAAATATGCTGCTCGACTCGTGTGGATTGTCCATATCGCACTTGAACGATTGAGCACTCCGCCTACGGCGTCGTGCTTCATCTTCGTCCTCGTGCGTTATGGCCATCATATCCACACTAGTTGCACAAACTACAATTTCTTTCAAAATATGCCCTTTTACATTTAAAAACTACCTGCCAAATGTCAAATCAATTTATCAATCCATTTTAAAGTTATCGAATTAAAACATTCAAGTTTTGAAAATTTCAACACCCTGTATTTCGAAAAGTAGCTAGACCCCTTAATCGCGCAAAAAAAATTATGGAAATAATAGTAAAAATTTATCCGAACAAATTCAAGTAGATCACTAGCACTGCGAATACCAGCTTTGCATAGAATTTCAATATAGCATCGGTGGTTCAGTGGTTAGAATGCTCGCATTGCACGCGGGCGGCCCGGGTTCGAATCCGGGTATGAGCATATTTATTATTATGAATCGCTGCTTCGTAAACGAGAGAGAGACTAAGGAGGCACAAGCAGGCAAAAGCAAGGCACATAACGAAGCAATGTAACATAACGCAGCGTAACGTAATGCGTAACGGTCAGATCTTTTGCGTCGCGACCCCTGGTCGCTCAAACATAACCTGGCGTAAAGAACTAAAGTTCCAAAAAATGTTTTCTCAGAACCCTTTTGCGGAGTCAGCTCCAATGTTATATTGGAAGGAATGGATAAAGCCAAAAAAAAGAGAAGATCTGACAGCTGGAAATATCTAGTAGGGCTTGGACAATTGAGGATTTTATTTTGGATATTTATATTTTTCTTTTGGAACTTCAGTTCTTTACGTCAGGGTTATGTTTGAGCGACAGTGGGTCGCGTCGCAAAAGATCTGACCGTTACGTTACGCGCAAAAAATGGTATAAGCATCTCGAACGTTAAGGGTAATTACAACGTTTGCATGTAGATTCCTCTCGTAAAATTGGACAAAATGATATGAGGATTGAGGGGTCTAGCACATTTACTTTTCGGAAAACAGGGTGTTGAAATTTTGGAAACTTGAATGTTTTAATTCGATAACTTTGAAATGGATGGATACATTGATTTGACATTTGGCAGGTTGTTTGTAAATGTAAAAGGGCATAGTGTGGATATGATGGCCATATCGCACGAGGACGAAGTTCAAGTTCAAGTGCGATATGGACAATCCACACGAGTCGAACAGCATATTTTTTCTACGACCCACTCAAGAAAAAATCTAGAGAATAAAAATTTCTATAAACTATAATATAACTTCAAATTGAAAATTTAACAATTCAATTTTATGTTTCCACTAATTTTTTTGTGGTAAACAGTTCTTGAATGTCCAATTTGTATAATGCTACGGTTTGCCCTTTTAAATATACGATGCTGTTATAAGTAGATGCTGCCAGTCGGACTCCCTCATGAAGGGTACCGTACCATTATCTATAATAATGAATATTCTGCTAGATATTTCAAACGTCTACCTGTTGTCGTTATTAATATCAAGCAGAATAATTATTTAAAAATAAATCTAACAATAAAAAAAAACTTCTTCACGGGGAATCGAACCCGAGTCTACCGCGTGAGAGTCTGGTTTGCTTACTACTCGACCACCAAGGAATATGCAAATTGTTTATCTATATCGTCAGATGTATTACAATATTTTTGCTTAAAGGAACTGAAGTTCCTAATGTGTGTCCCGCGACACGTTCTACCTTTTTATTCTATTTTCATTATAATAAATTTAATAGATATTGATAGAGAAACAATATATAAATTTGCATGAAAATGATTACAGCTTGTATTAGTTCCTCATAGCATAAACCCTTGCAGTGCTCTTGAAGATGGTTCTAGAGCATGGCATGCTTTATCTATGACCTATACTGTTAATCATTTGATCCTCCAGAATCTGTTTCTTGTATTTTATCCATAATTTTTCATGAATAAATATTTATATTAAATCAATCAAGCCTATAATACAATCCTTTTACGAGGTACGGACCAATGAAAAAGAAGAATTGTCAGTCTAACATCAGATTAAATTTTCTAGTTTTCGTTGAGTGAAGAAAAAAACTACAGCTTGGCAACATCACAATATTTTGTTTTGCAGCGTCATCGTCTTTTTATCGTAAATAAATTATACAAATAAAACCTGTTGGGATCAAATGAATACATAAGTCAAAGTAAAACTGCACTAAGAGTGTTAACAAGGAACCCAAAGGGACATTGTTGCCTGGAGGAGAGGGACATTTACCTGAAATGAAGCCTGCAGATATCCTGAAATACTCCTGGAAATAGGACTAGAAAAGCTACTAGTCTTTGAGACTCTCCTTATAAACTAAGTGGAAGTGAGGGGGCACAATAGATTCCTTGGGTCTCAGTGAATGTCATCCCAATATACATAGGTACATACAAATAAATTGAACCCATGTTGCATGTTTCTGCAAACTATTGTCTCTTGAAGGTGTAGATAAATATTTTCAAGAATGAATGAATATCTCTTGATATTCAATAGTAAATAAAGATTTCCACAAATAAATCCACCACCTTGGGAAATTTTATCAATCGCTTGAGATATGAGGAAACTTTTAGAAATGATCAATGGTTCTCGCAGTTTTCATGGGAAAATTGTTGAAAGCCTGTATTAGGTACCTTATTGTATTTTTATGAAATATAAAATATGGCCCAGGTTAAAAGCTGATATTGTAGCTTTTTGATTCAGAATCGGAAAAAACATTTTAAAATTCCTATCTTTCACCACAAACACCAGCTCTATCAAATATGTAAGTGAGGCAACTATACCATATATTTATTTTTCATAGTGGTTCTGATATTATCAAGTCTCAATTTTAAAACTGGAGAATTGTCCAAATGTTCGTGCTACTCGACATATCAGGAATATTTTAGCACTGTCGTGTATGTGTGCGTTATAAAATATTGCTTTTCTCGTATATTCTCTTTGATGGCTTCACGTTTTATGAGCCTTTTCAAGTTAAATAATTTAACTAAAAATTGGATACACGGAAATCGATACATGTTTCCAGCTGCAACTGTTGCAAGTACTCAGGAAACTTCACTTCGAATCTTAATACATTTTCAATAAATTACGCTGACACCCACTTCTTTTTTTATCGACTATCCTGAAATACAAGGATTTTTGTGGAACAAATCGTCCGACACACTTTATTTATCGATTAAGGTTTGGGCCGCCGGGGACAGCGCTATGACTATCATTTTAATTTTTGCTATTACATGATTAGACTCCAGAAGAACCGCCAACCGGTACAAATCACCACATATTTTGTTCCACCATCTCCCGGTCTATAAGGATTGAAGTAAATATTCAATTATCCTAAGACATGAATCCAGTTTTAGCTACAGCTCCAAACTGTTACGCTCAGTCCCAGCTGATTAGCTTACTTGGAGTAGAATTTCAGCAAAAGCGTAAATATCGTTATAGCTGGATCAAAGAACGTCCAAATTGAATACTTGTTAACTTCCTTCGATTTCTGAACCAATCTATTGCTATTGTACTGTAAGCTACCCCATCATATTTTTTATATAAACGCGGTAAGTGTAATATTTTTACATTTTTGTAATCAACGTTCTTCTGATGAATAATTTCCCAGGAGGCTTAAAACGTTCACTCACTTTCCTAACTGGAATTTGCTGACATGGGGACTGCGACACTAAAATTAAATTAAAAATTGGAGATTTAGAACCGTGCAAGCGACATGTGCTCTAGAATAACACGGTTTGAATAAAGCATGGGTTACGACGGAATGCTCAATTCATCTTATTATCTTTGTCAAATTCAATTTTCACATCCTTCTCCAGAATATTTTCAAACTAACAGCTACAACATTATACAATAGTTACTTAAGCTTGTCTTATTGAAGCTGTATAATGTTGTATAATAAATATTGTTTAGCATTCAATTGCGTTGCATTATAAAACACTTTTTAGTTGTATACTGCCTAAATATTCTCTGTTATAAAACAGTTATCGTATACCGTTCCATTTGACAATAAAAAATTGTTTAAGGCATTTCTTTGGGATAAAATTGTTGCTTTATTAATCGCATGTTTAAATAAGCAATTCTTGTACCGCTTTCGCCTCCATCATAAGCAATTGAGTTGGAAACATGAAACTATATTGAAAAATGTGACTTTATAATTATTTAGAGAATTATATTGTGGAGGAATATCCATATGAAGTGATAAACTATTAAAGTCACAAAAAAAAGTATTTTAGGATGTTCTATTTTACTACTTTTTTAAGTATCTACTTGAAGCTTAACCAGAATTGAAGCGCTTCATTTTCTTGCAAAATATATACCTATAATCTATCAGTAAAATTTGCGGCGCATCAAAATTTGTGCTATTAAACCATCCCAATGAAATTATAATTTTTACGATGTCCGCCCAAGCGGCCTAAGTCGTTTTCATAAATCTCCATTTCTACAAATGAAATATATGATGCACGTTCATGTTGAAATATAATTTGGTTCTGATATTCTTCACTAAAAAATAAAATGCTCTTATAAACTGCTAGATGACAAAATGTTTCCATTGTGCTCGAAATAACAGCATTATAAAAAAATATATTGCATTATACAACCATTTTGTGAGACCTTCATAGTGCCGCTCCAATCCCATTTTATAGATGTGACTACATGACACACTATTGAATAATTTTATAGTATCTGTATAAATGATTATAAAACTGTCATATAAGAGTTGTATAAACTTTTAATAGAAATGTTATACAACCAAACAGTTGTATAAAAATGGGCCCTTTTCAGTTGTATAAGGATCATATAATTGTTTTGTAGACCGTTATAAGAATTTAAGTATCATATAAGCTGTTGTAGCTGTTTATACAAACCTTATAGAATTTAAATTGCCACTTGGGCAGCACCTGTCACCGGTATACTGTAGTGTGTGAGGTTAGGTTGGGATATTATTTCTCCTCTATTGGTTGGAATTGGAATAATATTTGCGGCATGGAGGATGGAAAACTGCAACTATTGCGGAAAGTTATGTAGACGAGAGCGCCAACAATGGAGAGGATGCTGCAAATAATTTTTTACAATATAACTCAGCCAGAAGTCTCATGCAGTACTACGAGTGTAACAAAAAACTTGGTTGGAGATGGAGAAGTTATGGAGTCAGAACATTGCATACAAATTGAAAAATAAAATAGTGTGAATAATGTTCATGATAATAATTGTAATATTATTACTTATATATAAATAAATGAGATAAACTTTTTATAAGGCATGAATTATCACCACTTAAGGGTGGTGAGTTAACTCAAACAAGAGTTTTATTTAAAAATTGAAGTATCATAAATATGCCAAAGATTTTTGAAAAGTTGGATCTTTTCTTTAGGTTCTTCTCTTTTGTTATCAAAAGAAACTAGAACTTGGTCCATGTAATAAAACCATGAGGTGGTTACGAAAGTAAAGACCAAAGAGGAATCCACTGAGTGGTCTAGCTAAACAAGTTCCAACTGAAGATAAGCTATTCCTTAAAAATATTATTTATATAATTTTCACGCAAGAAGAAAGTTTCCTTTTATGGAAGAGAATTACAGAACCTAGGTTGGTGTGTGGCATTTAATGTGGCTATGAACACGAAGGAATTCTTTGGGCACCAAAAATAAGTGAGTGATTCTGTACCTGAGTCTGGAACTCCATTTAATATTCCAGATTTCAAATCCGACAAACGCGTAGCACGTTCTTCTTGGACAAAATTGCTTTCTACCCACAAAAAAAACATTTCTTGTATCACCTCTAACCTGATGCCGGTGTTTAACCTTGAAAAGAATTGTTAGGGGAATAAAAGAACATATTTCTGACAGCTGATTGATTGATTCACTGTTCGGTTCTGTTCACATTTTGTAAGTAAAACTGTATACACAAAAATTGAAATAAGGTGATTTATATTGGAATTGATATAAGATTTTGTTCAATTGAAAATTCTATTTTTATTTTCAGGTGGTGAAGCTTGGGAATACTAAGACCTGTAGAGGATATAATTGGAAGGATAACAAATAATGACGAAAGTTGTTGATAAAAATGTATTTGCTTCTCATTGGTTGATTTCATAGTACATGGAAACAATTTAATAAGCATTAATCCATTTTTATACTTGTTGAGAAAAATTCAAAATATACCCGTAACGACCCTATTGTAAAACCGGCCCTGAGACAAATTAAATTGTTTGCTTTTAAGCTCACTGTAGTCCTAAAATCATGAAATTCATCAAAGGATACGCTGTTGTGCTGTACCTTTTTCTACGAATTTGAAAAGGCCAGTCTGCAGTGTAATTTATTGGAGAAAATGAAAGAGTTGGGCATGTTAGCGGTAGTTTGTGCCTTATCCAAGCTTGTCATTATACTTTGCGAATAGGGGAAATTTTTCAGAAAACTTCCGGAAAGAATTTTCCGTATAATGGAATTCCCGCACAAAAAGTAAATGAAAATTTATCGTTCAAATCTATATTTCTTCCTTAAAAAAATATATGGAGTTGTTATTATTATAGTTAATGTTTCCGGAGAGTATCCATTATATGAAAAGATGTATGGTAGTTAAAGTTGAAAAAGTGATCCAGAATAGGCTTACAAGTCAAATCACTGGTGAAACATGAGCTAGTTTGATGGCTCGGATCTGTGATTCTGGATATGGAAGAAAATTCCTTTCAATAAAGGTTTGTGTATTAGAGTCGAGATTGATGAGTGAGGTGTGCTTGTTGTCTTAGATCTTTAGGTCTGTTATCGGTGAAATGTCTCAGTTTGGAATGGTTTGGTCGACTCCGAATATTGCAATAGAGAAGCTGGTGACAAAAAATTATTGAGATAATAAAATTTATACCACGATACTATCACTGGTGACATCTTTGTATGGATAATTTTGATGTCGATCTTCCTCGGAATTATGAGTAGGACGGCCCGGTGCAGTTTGAATATTCCATTTCTACTCTCAGCATCTTGGCATTCAAAGTTTGAAATATGGCTGGAGTTTTAGTAGAAGAGTTCCTCATTGACCAGCTGGCGATGGAAACGCATCAGACAAGGGCGAATTGAGTATGCGAGATTGATGAGGTGAGTAGCTTTATAGCTTGAAGTGTTTACAATAAGATGGCTGGAATCTTCTTGGATTTGTTAGATAATAGATAGCTTACATCTCTGTAGACCCTAGAAGACGAGATTTAACGGGCCTTTCCATCAGAGGACGAAGAGGTACGGTTGATGTAGGGGTCTCGGGTCTAGCATACTTCCAGAGATGATAAAAAAAAATTTTCACGGAAATGTATTGGTGGATGATAATTTTTAAATTCACCAAAATCAGCCATCCCCACCCCTTCCCTAGGGGGGGATGGGGGGGTCGACACCGTGAAAAATTCGTAAAAATGAATTTTTAAATATGGAATTAAATTCTACGTATTTTTTCACGTATAACCCTGAAATTTCATTTCAACAATTTTTTTTTTTAAAGTTATGCGGAAAAAATGTTTTAAAAAAATTGATAATTCCATAAATATAAAAATCTTTATTCCGTCTTTACGAATAAAAATAAAATTTGATATTTGGCATATGTATATTTAACAGAATCACTGAACAAAATAACATAGCTATCCATACCATCCCCCCCATAGAGGGGGATGGGAGGGTGTCACCTTCAAAAATTCGTAAAAATGAATTTTTAAATATGGAATCAAATTCTACGTATTTTTTCACGTATAACCCTGAAATTTCATTTTAACACCTTTTTTTTTTAACAAAGTTATGCGGGAAAAATGTTTTAAAAAAATCGATTATTTCATAAATATAAAAATCTTTATTCCGTCTTTAGGAATGAAAATAAAAATTTGGTATTTGGCATATGTATATTTGATGGAATAAAATTTGCGATAAAATAAATTATATGCAAATATCATACCATAGGGGTAGAGGGTGGGGGTGAGTTTGGGAAATATTAGGGTTGGGGTAATTTTGAGTGTGTCATAAAATTCTACACCCTTTGTTAAGTATGTATGCCAATTTTCATATTTTTTTCTCCATTATTGCCCTAGATATTTATTAAAACGTGTTTAGAATTTGCGGACGTAATTTTTTTGGAAAAAAATGAAAACCTCTTGAT